>SKCR01000172.1:0-289704 GCA_019454045.1 Zanthoxylum bungeanum
GAGTAGAGGACTTATCCTTTTAGGCTTTTTCTCCCTCGAGTAGAGGACTTAGCCTTTTAGGCTTTTTCTCCCTCGAGTAGAGGATCTTTGAACCCACGTAATTAGCCCATGCGCATCAAGCAACAGTGCAAAATTAAATAAAAGAGATGCGATCGAGGCCGACAGCTATATGAGATCTCGTATACCCGATTAAACGTATTTCACATTCAATCGAGCATACCTCATCCGGCGTGGCAAAAACACCGTGGTAAAGGTAGCCTTTAGGCTTTTTCATCCCTCAAACAGAGGACCTTTAATCTGACATGATTAGCCCATGCGCACTAGATTACAATGCATGAACGAAGAAACAATGCATAGAGAATAAATAGCGGAATAATAAGCATGAATTTAAATCACATAATGAAACACGTGCTTGAAAGTTTCTCAAGCGGTACGTGGAGTTATATCCCAAGTAAAAACCGTAATACCGTCTATTCGAATTCGGCTATAGAATTTACGTATGGGTTTCCATCCGATATACCACGACAGATAGCACCGACTATTTAACATAATGCAATCATTAACCCAATGTATCCATGAAATATGATAACGCATGTGATGAGATGATAATAAATAACGGAAGCGATAAATTGTAAACTAAGAGCAAGATATTTAAAGGAAATAAATGACTGAACATAAATGCAGAATAATAAATCAATGATAAATAAATGAATAATAGGAAATGTGGGACCTTGTATGCTCGGTTGGACGTATTCCACGTCCAACCCAGCATGCCATGTCCGGGATAGCAAAACGAATATTAAAGTGGGCCCTCAGGTCTTACCTTTTAAATTACTCATTGGAAGTGTTGGGATGTATGCCCTAGAGCTACATGTGATGTAAACGGTTTCATGTGTTTAGAAATAAAAAGATGCATTATTCATTTATCAAATTGTTTGTTTAATTTCGCATATTATATATCTTCATAAATATCATAGATTACTTATATACCTTCAGACTTGGTGTATGAGTGTCATGCACTAGAGAATTTAAGTCTGAAGTTAGTAATCTTAAATAGTCTATAGAGAGCAAACAAACCAGGTACTTTGTTTGTGGTTTATCTATAGCTGCTGTCCATTCTATATTTGGATGGCGATCTTAATCCGGATCGTCCATGTAGAGACATGAGAATGGAGGCACCTTATATGATGTGATCATATAGGACTGGACCCAGATAGAAATGACATTCTTATAATATCCATTAAATAAAGAAAGTCATTTCGATATACTTGATGGTCATATATGGATTGATCTTAATCCTGAGTGTACTACGAACTCATGCATGTCGGGATATGTCCTTTGATTTACAAAGGTGAGGTTGGTGTAGCAATCCCAACCAATAACTACGTACTTTGGGGGCATAGTCTTTTATGTGGCTGGGAACGTTTTACATAGACATGGAATTCACTCATTCTTACGAGAAGTAGATGAGTATCTCTCTTAAGGGTTGATTCGGTACTTGAACGATTTGAGCGCTCAAGTCTTTCTATTACGAATAGAAAGATTTCTATTCATAACAGTTATGAATAAATCGTTCATTAGAGAATCAATGGTACTTAAGGTAAAAAATAATTAGAGGGGTATAACAGACATTATGACCCGGCTCTAATTGCGAGATATTCGTGAAGGATCAATTTGTATGCAATGACTATATCGTGGACACCGACTTGGTTCGGCTTAATATTTCATCTACAACGATGAGAGTGCAACTTCAGATTTTTAGTGGAATAACCCAGAGTTAATAATTCAGAATATTTAATTAAGAGCTTAATTAATATTTCGAGATTATTGGAGCTCGGAACCGTAGGTCCACTTGGTCCCCGTGCTAGCTCGATTTACTTTAGCGGAGCTAATATAATTGGATGGTCCAATTAAATACTCACAAAGAATAATATTATTAATATGATTAATAATATTAATTACATCACACTTGAGACTTTATATTAAAAGTTAATATAAAGTATTAATAATTATAATTATATGATAATTATTAAATTAGAACATTAAATTATATATGATATAATTTAATAAGGCTAAGAATTATTACCAAGGTAGGATTCCTTATTGGATAAGGAATAAGATTTGTTTGTTTGAGAAATAAAATCAAATCCTAAACACCCCTTGGCCGAAATTACCCTATATGATAAGGAATAGGATTTGTTTGTTTAAGAAACAAAATCAAATCCTAATTCCCTACACATGGTTGAAATTCATGTATGATAAGGAGTAGGATTTGTTTATTTTGGAAGCAAAATCAAACTAATATTCCTTACCTTGGCCGAATTTTATCGGGGTTGGGAGACTAATGGTTGATTTGTTTTATGAAACAAATTACTTACTGACCGGCGTAAACACACGCGTATAACGCAAGCGCACGTATCGTTCAAGTAGTATAAAAATATCGATCCCACGAGGACTTAATTCCTACTGTTGTTATTAAATATGAATCTATTTATTTACAGATATCTAATTATAGGGAGAAGGGAATTGATTGCTTTGGTTGGTTGAATATGGGAATTGCTTAATTAAGATAAAAATAAAATAAACAAAAGAAAGTACAAAAGACTCAAAGAAAATACTGAGGAAAATAAAAGAAAAGACTCAAAACTCTAGGGTCGTGACTCTACACAATACTGTTAAAAAGATGAATTGATTCTCTTATTTATGTGTACTAATTCAGTTGCTAACCTGGAACACAAAAATATGCAAAAGCCTCTTCCGATGGTCAGACGCAAATACCCAGTATAACTCAGCTGAACCATATTCCTATGTCAACCACATTACCTTGGATTCATTAAGTTCAAGTTCCAATTATGGCTACCCCCGCCCGACATGTATATTTCTATCCTGTAAGGAAATCTATTAAAGGGTTATCTATCCTTAAGAAAGATCGTGGGCTATTGAATCTAAGGCTGAAACCTAAAATCCCTATGTCTAGTTCATTTTAGATTTACCCCATCAATCCTACTGGTGATCAGACAACAGGAAGCATTAAGCTTAAGACTCAATAAACAAACTAAAGAAATACCCATAAAAAGAAAATTAATTATTAAGTGTGTGTATTGTGTTTCATCACTTCCCTAGAATAAAAATAAAATGCTGGGGTTGGGGGATCCACCTTTACTATTTATAATTTAGAAATCTCCCTTAGTATAATATAGAATTTAACGATGATATTACCAACCAGCCATATAGGCGGTATTCCTTATTAAGTCAGATTTAAATTAAGTCCAACCAGCGATAAAGGCGGTAACATTATTTATCCATAAACCAGCCATATAGGCGGTAATTATCTGTCACCTAAAGACCAGCCATATAGGCGGTGTCACTTTATGTCAAATAAATAAAACCAGCCATTAAGGCGGTAATTCCTTTTAGTGAATAATAAATTTTATATTATAATTAAAGGTAATCTAAATTAAAATAATAAAAGCTTCACCCTTCCCCCAGCGGAAATCTAACTACAAAACATAAAAGAAAAGAAAGGAGTAGAAGAAGAGAACTACTGCTACTGAAAATTAAAATACATAAATTAAATGACTTAAAATAAATACAAACAAGATGCAATCCTTAAATTCCTTACAAAAACCTAAGGAAAGCATGAGAATTACAAATGAAATGGCTTGGTATTTATAGGTAAAATTTTGCCTCCATCAAATCATCCATCAAATTCTCCACCAAATCCATTATTAATTTCTCCACTAATTACTCCACCAAATCCATAATTGCTCCACTAATTTCTTATCTTGTTTGGCGATGATTTGATAATTTTTATTAATTATTTATTAATTTATATTTTACTTTGAAAATGATTGATAATGACTTTAATAATTACACACCACACACTTCTGTATGGTTCATCCATTTCGGTCATGAAATCATCAGAATTCGAAAATATTTTCTCTTTCAAAGTTGTAGATCTTGAGTCTTCTTTAATCTGGCACTTGAATCAGCTCAATCTAGATCTTAATCAGTAATTTTTCGTAGATTTTCAGCCAACAAGGTACTATCTTCTAAAATCTTCTTCTACTGTTTAATACATTGGGGAATATGTCTCATTTAGGTTTGGGGGTGAGGAATAGTTAATAGATACTTGTTTTTATTGCGTTTTTATTTTTAGTCCAAAATTTTTCGAAAAATACAAAAAAATTAAAAACAATTTAAAAAAAAAAGCTTGGTAATGGTTTGGTGTCTTCCTTCACTCACTACCTCTCTAAAAGGAAAAGCTGTGAAGGCACCTAGATAATCATTCACCCATAGCTTGTTGTGATAGACTAGTTTGGAGGACTCGTTGTTTATTCCTGACACCAAGCGATAAGAGCCTAAGAGGCTTGGGTATTTAAGAGAGCCTCGCTCCACCTTCCCTCTGGGGAATCTACAACGGGAATTCCATTCGATAGTTAGTCACACACCATGACCAGTAGTAGTTATTTCTTTATGTTTTAGTTTTGTTGATTAAAAAGGTGAAATTGGTAAGATATAGTTGTGTAAGGAATTTCCACTCCTGAGACGTATTTCAAACCCATTTTTCGAAACAAGTTAATTTTTGTTTATTTCCTTTTGAATGATTTAATTTGTAAATTCTCCATAAAACTGACTTAAATAGATCTTCATATGCTTATTTGGCAGGTATTATCAATATTCATGGTAACATACTGACATGAGCTAAAATTGAAAAGATTGTAATATTCAGTGCTATAGTTTAATTGGAGGAAGCATCTCAAAAAGTGATGGGATATAAAAAAAAAAAAAATTTCATCTGAGATCCGAGTTATTAAGTCTGTAAGGGTGTTTTTAACACCTAGTGCCCTAAAATCAACTGGTTTGGAGTCATTGACCCAAAGCTCGCTATATGGATCAAAAATGATGAAAAATAAAAATAAAAATAAAAATATATATATATATATATATATATATATATATATATATATATCTGAAGTTTGAGTAATTAAGTCCGTAGGGGTGTCTTAACACCTGGTGTCCTAAAGCCAACTGGTTTGGGAGCCACCGACCCAAAACTCATTACATAGACGGAAGGTATTGTATATAAATAAAAAGTCAAAATTCAAAAAAAATCAAAGAAAAAAATCAGAAAAATTATTCCATTACTACAAAAGATGTGTAATCCGATAAAAACTTTAGGACAAAAATATTACTCTCTTATCAACTGCACGTAAAACTGTTGTGGGCAAAAATGAGTTGTTTAAAACTTTGTTAGCTGTGTATATGAAGAATGGTAAAAATAATCGGAGAATTTACTTATTCGGTAATTTAGAATGAAACAAAACAATTAGTAAACTTGGAGTAGAAGTTTCACATAATTAGTCACTAACTTCTTTATTCTCTTTTCTCTTGTCTTTTTGCTTTTGTGTGCATTAGTTTCACTTCCTTTTTACTTTTATAAAATGTTTATGGGTATCATTGCTGTAAACCCTCACGAGACTATAGCTCGTCCACTAGGGACACCTAGGGGTTTAAAGGCTTGTTGCATATGCTAAATGCAATCGTGATCCCTACGAAAGTGGCTTAGTTAAATTTTATTATGTTATTTTATTTTGCTCGAGGACTAGCAAAATGTTAGGTTTGAGGGTGTGATGAGTGGTAAAACTATCACTATTTCTCACTCATTTAACTTAATATTTTGTATAGTTTCTTGAGTTTTGTGAATATTTTGATGTGTTTTGTGTTATTTTGTAGATAAATAAAGTTTCATGACATTCTGGAGGTGATTTGAAGTAAAACTGTGAAATTTGGTGAAATTTGGCAAAAAAGGTATTTTGGTAATTTTGGGCGTCCCGAGACAAAGGGTATTTTGGTAATTTTGGGCATCCCGACACCGAAATAAAATTTCAGGACATTCTGGAGGTGATTTGGAGCAAAACTGTGAAATTTGGCAAAAAAGGTATTTTGGTAATTTTGGGTGTCCCGACACGAGGGTATTTTGGTAATTGCACTACCATGCCACATGTCAAAAATTGAACGAGCCGTCTTTGTTAGCCACCATGCCACGTGTCGAAAATTCAGCGATCCAAAAAAAAATAATAAAATAATAAAATAATAAAATAATAAAAAAATCAAAAAAATAATAATAAAAAATTAGATTTTTTTTCCTATAAATAGATTTGAATTTTTAGTTTCAAATGTACCTTATTCTCTGAAATTTCATATATAAAATTGAGAGTTCTCTTCTTTAGTTTCTTTTATTCAGTTTTATTTACGTTTGTAGTAGTAATTTTCTTATATAAATAGTAGTTTTCATTCATCCATGAGGAGGTAACTTCTCCATGCTGAGGTAATAAGGTAATACTTTTACTTTTTCTATTTAGATTAATCTCCCTTAAAATATAATATATAAACTATTTAAAATCTGAATTAATAATGGATACCGCCATACTAGACGGTAGGTACTTCAAATTAATCTGGTTTAAACCTGACTTAATGAGGATACCGCCATTCTGGACGGTTGGTTTAAATTTATTTTACTGTTCCGCCTTACGGCTGGTATATTTGAATATTGACTTAACGAGGATACCGCCATTCTGGACGGTTGGTTTAAAAAATCACAAGATTATATATTATATTATTGAGAGATATCTAAATAGTAAATAGTAGAAGTTAATTCCTTTTGCCTTAGCATTTCATCTCATTTTATTGCAAATTATTATTCTACAATTACTTTTCAGCAAATTCACTTTATGTCTTTTAAGTTTTTATCAATTTTAGCTATGTGTTGTAACTAAGTTACATATATAGGGTTTTGATAAAATCTAATATCACGGTTTTAAAAAGAGTTAGATTATAGTTTGGGTAATTTAAAGAGTTATTTGTTGAGTCATAATCTTAATGCCTTTTTATTAACTGGCCATTGATAAAATTGATTAGATAAAACTTAAAATGAACTAGACATAGGGATTTTAAGTTTAAAGACCTTATACTCAACAACCCACGATCTTCTTTAAGGATAGATAAACCTTTAATAGATTTCCTTACATGATAGGAATATACCTGTTGGGCGGGGGTAATCATAATTGGAATTCAATCTTAATGAATCTAGGTAATTTAATTGACATAGACATATGGTTCAATTTGATTATTCTAGGTATTTGTAAATGACCATCGGAAGAGGCTTTTACATAATTTAGTGTTCCAGATTAATAATTCAATATTTTACCCAACTATGATTTAACTACTTCATCTTTTAATTAATATTGGAAAAATTCACAACCCTAGATAGTTTTAATCTCATTAATAATCTACTCTCAATTTCTTTTACTTGTTTTAAATTTAAAATCATCATCTTTTCTAAACAATCAAACAACTTGTTAGATATTAGTAATAACTTGACCTCATAAAATTGATAGAATAGGTAATAAGTCCTCGTGGGATCGATATCTTTTTATACTACTTGAACGATACGTGCGCTTGCGTTAAACGTGTGTGATTACGCCGGTCACTACAAAAGGTTTGGATTCTGATAAAACTTTAGGACAAAAATATTACCCTCTTCTCAACTGCACTTGTGACTATTGTGGGCAAAATGAGTTGATTAATATTTTTTTGGTTGTGTATATGAAGAATGGTAAAAATAATCGGAGAATTTACTTATTCGGTAATTTAGAAAGAAAGAAAACAACTACTAACTTGGAGCACAAGTTTTACCTGTTTAGTCATTAACTTTTTTATTCTCTTTTCTCTCGTCTGTTTATTTTTGTGTGCATTAGTTTTACTATCTTTTTACTTTTATCAAACGTTTGTGGGTATCGTTGCTGTAAGCCCTCACGAGACTACAACTCGTCCACTAGGGACACCTAGGGGTTTAAAGGCTTGTTGCATACGCTAAATGCAACCGTGATCCCTAGGAAAGTGGCTTAGCTTAATTTTATTTTAAAGATGTTTATGTTATTTTATTTTATTGTTTTGCTCGAGGACTAGCAAAATGTTAGGTTTGGTGGTGTGATGAGTGATAATTATATCATTATTTCTCATTCATTTAACCTAATATTTTGTTTAGTTTCTCGAGTTTTATGAACGTTTTGATGTGTTTTAGTTTATTTTGCAGATAAAAATAATATTGGAACTTAATGGAATCAACTCGAGGATAAAACAATGAAATCGGAGGAAAAATAGTCAAAAACGAAATTTACTGTACTCGTCATTAAGTGTAGTCCTAGTTTTCAGTTTTGCGCAAGTTTCGTATTTTGGCCATAACATTTTCATCCGATATCTGATTGAGCTGATTCAAGTCGCAAATTAAAGAAGACTCAAAGATCTAAAACTTTGAAGAATAAAATAATTTTGAATTCCAAATATTTCATGACCGAAATTGATAAATAATCCGTAATTATGTTATCTTTAATTACTAAAGCCATTATCAAAAATATAAAAATTTGTCAAACTTCCACCAAACATGTTTGGTAGAGTGTTTTGTGGAGTGTCTTGTGGCATGTTTGGTGGAGCAATTCGTGGAGTAATTGGTGGAGAAATTGGTGGAAGCCTTTAGGTTTTTCTATAAATACCAAGCCATTTCATTTGTAATTCTCATGCTTTCCTTAGGTTTTTGTAAGAAATTTAAGGATTGCATCTTGTGTGTTTATTTTTAGTAATTTAATTTATGTATTTTTATTTTCAGTAATAGTAGTAGTTTCTTCTCTTTTCTTTTCTTTTATGTTTTCTAGTTAGATTTCTGCTGGGGGAAGGGTGAAGTTTTTATTATTTTAGTTTAGATTAATCTCCCTTAATTATAATATGGAAATGATAATTTAACATAAAAGGTTTACCCCCTTAATGGCTGATTTTATTTATTTGACATAATGTGACACCGCCTATATGGCCGGTCTTTAGGTGACATATGATTCCGGCTATATGGCTGGTTTATGGACAAATAATGATACCGCATTTATGACTGGTCGGACTTAATTAAAATTTGACTTAATGAGGATACTGCCTATATGGCTGGTTGGTAATATCGCTGATAAATTTTATATTATAGTAAGTGAGATTTCTAAATTAGAAAGAGTAAAGGAGGATCCCACAACCTCCAGTATTTTATTTTTATTCTAGGGAAGTGATGAAACACAATATCCACACTTTTGTTATTTTCCTTAGTATTTTTTTTGTGTCTTAAAGTATTTTAGTTATCAAATCCACATTCAACCAATCAAAAGCAATCAATCTCTTCTCCATATAATTAGATACCTGTAAATAAATAGTATCAATAATTAATAGCAACAATAGGAATTAAGTCCTCGTGGGATCGATATTTTTATACTACTTGAAGAGTTATACGCGTGTGACTGCACCGGTCAACATGACATCAAACATGGCACCAAACATGCAAGCATGTTTGGTGGAAGTTTGACAATTTTATTTTTTTTATTTTATTAATTTTATTTTATATTTTGAAAATGACTACAGTAATTACTCAAAATATACTGGATTGTTAATCAATTTCGGCCTTCCAAACTTCAGAATTCGAAAATATTTAAATCTTCAAAGTTGTATATCTTTGTGTCTTCTTTAATCTGCAACTTGAATCCGCTTAATCAGATATCGGATGAAATAGTTATGGCCAAAATACGAAACTTGCGTAAAATTAGAATTTAGGACTGCACTTCGTGACGCTTATAGTAAATTTTCGTTTTTGACCATTTTTCCCCCGAGTTTCATCGTTTTAGCCCCGAATTGATTCCATTAAATCCCAATATTATTTTTATCTACAAAATAAATAAGAACACATCAAAACGTTCCTAAAACTCGAGAAACTATACAAAATATTAGGTTAAATGAGTGAGAAATATTGATAAAATTACCACTTATCAATATGTGAGTCAAAAAAAAAAAAAATTAGAGTGCAGAATTATCTAATCTACTTTTTGAATTGGATACAAATAAATTTAAGAAGACTTAAATGTTACCCCAAAGATCCCTAATTAACAACTTTATTTCCAATATAATTTAGACATAGCATCTACATATGTGTAGTACAAGGGAAAAAAAAATCAATTTACAACCGACCATCGCTTACGACCTGCCTTTCTATTTTTTGAAAGAAAATTGACTTTGATTTTTACAAGTCCGCTTGCTACTTCTTTAATGGTGATTCTCTCCTCGGGTAATTCTCTTGTGCACTCTAGAGCCAAACTTAAAATAGATGACACACATTCTTCCTTTGCAACAAAATGTTCATCCGTCCTTAGCAAATTGGCATCAACAACCTCGACAACTCTGCTATGTAATAAGTCATTGACCCATTGCTTCAAGTTGATTTCTCCTGTAAAAATTTCGTCTGTCGGCTTCTTCCTAGTAAACGTTTCCATAAGCATAATACCATAACCGTAAACATCACATTTTCTTGATATTTTTCCTTCGATTCCGAACTCTACAAATAATTATTAGTTTCATTTCAAGATAAGTAAATAATTATTCTGACATAAAATTGAGAAACAATAACAAAAATAAATGGTCTAATTTGAAAAAAAAATGTAATATTTGGAATGAAATACCTGGTGCCATATAACCAATTGTGGCTAAAGTCTCTGTTTGCATTGAAGTGGCTTCTTCAGCTAATAGCTTTGCAATGCCAAAATCACTCAAATGAGCGACCATATTTTTATCTATCAAAACATTATTGGGCTTCAAGTCACAATGAATTATCGGGCTTGAATAACCAAAGTGGAGATATTCCAAAGCAAATGCCACGTCTATCATGATGTTTATCCTTTGCAAAATATCCAAAAAATAATTATCAGAATACAACCACTTCTCTAGGCTACCATTGGGCATGTACTCCAATACTAAGGCTTTAAAATCTCCATTTGAACAACTACTAATGATTTTGACAAGGTTTCGATGGTGAAGATTTTTCATGACTTCACATTCAGCATTAAAGCTTTTAAATGCTCCTTCGAGGTGCAGGTGAAATACCTTAACTGCAAGTGACATCCCATCTCGAAGTGTTCCCTTGTAAACAGAACCAAAACCCCCTGCACCGAGTAGGTTGTCCATACTAAACCCATTTGTTGCTCTATAAAGATCTTGGTAAGAAATTCTTCTCCACGTTTCTTCCAATGACATATCCACATTAATAGGCGACTTTGTCCTCATTTGTCGACATTTTAGCAGCACAAGTATGAGAGCAAAAACAAGTACGGTTAATGCAATACTTACTGGCAAGACAATCCGTATAGTAATTTTTGTCCTTGATTTTTGATGCCGTCTAGTTTTACATGGTGGGACTTGAAGCTTGGACGGACCACACAATGCAGGATTGCCTATAAATGATTCAGCCGAGAATTTTTCAAATGGCCCTTTTGTAGGAATTTCTCCTTCTAATTGATTGAAGGATATATTTAAATAATCAAGGTACAAGAGTGCTTCCATGGACTTGGGAATAACTCCAGAGATGTTGTTACTTGACAAATCCAAAGATATCAAGCTTTTCAATCCACTCATTAATTCAGGAATTGGGCCGTGGAATGAATTATCACTTAATGAGAGATTTTGTAGATTTGTCAAGCCTCCAATAGTGGTTGGGATATCACCTGATAAATGATTCCTCGACAAATCCAAACTTGTCACAACCTTCAAATTTCCAATTTGTAATGGAATAGATCCATTTAGAAAATTGGATGACAAGTTCAAAATCATTAGGTCTTTTAGCTTCCACAATGTTGAGGGAATTGTGGAAGTTAAATAGTTGGAGCTTAAATAGAGATATCTTAGAGAAGTGAGATTACCGAAACATGCAGGTATAGATCCTGAAAGCTCATTGTTGGACAAGGCCATCAGAAACAGTGCTTCCAATTGACAAAGATCATCTGGGATCAATCCTGTCAGCTTATTATTTTCAAAATACAGACCTTGAAGCTTTTGAAGTCTGCCAAGTGTAACTGGAATGGACCCGCTTAATTCATTGCTTCCCAAGTCTAAACTAATCAAGTTTGTCAAATTCCCGATCTCGTTAGGAAGAGTGCCACCGATGTTGCAATTGTCAAGGGATAACATCTTCAGAGACGTAGTCAAATTCCCTATAGAACTTGGAAGGATGCCATTTAGCAGATTTTCCGCAAGCAATAACACTTTTAAATTCTTGCAACTTGCCAAGGAAGAAAGAAAGCCCATATTTGGAGTAGGAGATTTTAAGTCATTGTCAAATAAACTGAGCCACCGGAGGTATCTTAAATTACCGAAAGTGCTGGGAATAAAGCCCGAAAATGAATTATTCGGCAATTCTAGAATGACGAGCTTGGAAAGATTGGTGATAGTGTTGGGAATAATTCCACTGAAATTACTTGACGCCAAGTAAAGATTCTCAAGATTTGGAAGCCCAATATCAATGCTTGATGGAAGCGCTCCTGAGAGTAGTCCGTTACGACTAAGAGAAAGTGTTTTCAATGTTGACATGTTGAAGATTGAAACTGGAACTTGTCCCACGAGAAGGTTACCGGCCAATTCTAATAACTCTAGATTACGAAGATTGCAAATTTCATGTGGTATATATCCTGCAAACAGTAGATTAAAAAATATATGACTCATGTAGCACAATTTGGTCCATTAGATATATGAAATACTAAGTTTATGGATTTTGGACTAAGATTACCAACTTCCAATTTCATGTGTATGGATTATGGACTAATATTATCTATTTACAAATTTCATGTATAACTATTTCATTTTTGAAATACTAAGTTTATTTGAGTTCATGTATAACTATTTCATTTTTGAAATACTAAGTTTATTTATAAAGTTTAAGTGTTTATTTTTTTAAAGAATAATTAATTAATTTTTATTTTTTTATTTTCTAGGGGGTTTTAGAATCTTTTTTCCGAAATCAAAATCAGTCAAAAGTTAAATCTAATATATTTGCTAACCATATGACCTAAAGTTGACATTTTTAAATTTATAGAGATCGTAATATTACTATGTCAATTTAAAAAGTAACTGGACTAAGTGTCATTATCCCAACTAAATAAATAAAACTAAGCCTCGGGATATTTTAAAAAAGAAAACAATACCCTACGAGACTTTGGAGTTTGTTATTGGTAAGGAATATATAGCAGTAAAAGCTATATATTGATTATTTTCTACCACATATTTTCATAGTTTTACTCATGTCAATTTATTTATCTTTTTGATCTTATTCATGAGTCGTTACATTTGAGTTTTTACATATATATATATATATATATATATATTATGATGAGATAGTTATTGGTTAATAATTTAAATGTAATTAAATTTTAATCTATATTATTATTCAAAACATGCAAGTCAGAATTTTAATGAGTTATCTTGGATGCAAATTCAACTACCACCTATATAATTCTAAATTTTCCTAAAAAATTTAGTTAGGAAATTTTTAAAAAAAATCCCAAGAACAATAACGAAATGTCACACATGTTATAATTATAATTCTAACTCTAGGATATCCAAAAAATAAATAATAAATAAATATTATCATACCTTGGAGTTTGTTATCGGCGAGATATAGAGTTAAAAGCTTAGTCATGTTCCCAATTTCTTTGGGTATGGTCCCAGTGAAAAGATTAAAAGATAATGATAAAGATTGCAGGTGCCTGCACTTTGATAAAGTGGAGTATATTTGCCCCTCAAACATGTTATCAAATAGGAGAAGATATGATAGATTTGGAAAATAGTCACATATATTTGCTGGAATTTCCCCTGAAAGTCCATTTCCATTGAATCCAATAGCCCATAATGATGGTAGATTGATCACGATAGAAGGGAAAGAACCGCTGAATTGGTTGTAACTGAAATCAATTACTTTCAGTGAAGATATGTTAAACATGGAGGATGATATGGTACCTGAAAATTGATTACTTGAAAGATAAAGCTCTTGAAGAGAAGACAGGTTGGCTAAGGTTTGAGGGATTGTCCCTACAAAGCTATTATTGTTCAAAAGCAAGTGTTGAAGTTTGGGAAAGGACCCAAACCATGATGGGATCTCTATTTTGAACTTATTGAAAATGAAATCAATGTACTTCAGTCGACGTAAATGAGCCAATTCTTCAGGCAGAGAGCCATAAAAACTGTTGTTTCTCATGGCTAGCACTGAAAGAAAAGAAAGATTTCCAAGTTGAGGAGGGATTGTGCCTGTGAGACTCAAGTGAGAAATATTTAAGGTTGTGACTCTCCGGTGACGGGAGCCGCAAGTGATGCCAATCCAATTACACACGGAGGTGATTGTTGACCAATTATTGGCTAATAAATTGTTTGGATCATGAATGACATGAGATTTCAGGACAAGAAGAGCTTCTTGATCAGTGGTTATGTTGGTAACACCAGCCATAACCAAGGAAAGGAGGGAGGTAATGAAAAAGAAAGCGGTAATGATCAAATTGAGAGAAGGATTTTTCTCCATGTTGAAATTCGGTAATGGATGGAGAATGATGAGTAATTGGGTATAAATAATGAAACCATCATATAATTTCTAAGAAGCTAATTGCTAAAGTCTTTTAAAGTCAACTATATAAATTCTATGTTAAAAGATTCTTCCACCAGACAAATCCAAAATGGGGCTGCAAGAAAATATCAGTCATTGGACCTACTTTTTGCCGTTTTCTTTTCATTTCAATTAACTTTATAGTTTACACCGACGACTTGTGTGTTCTGGCATTACACCTACGCTTACGACATTTACTTTCAAAACTTTTCTTCTTTTTCTTTTGGCTGCAAGTTAATGAAACCATCTATTGACGGTAATTTTTGTCTCATGGACAATATCGGGATAATACTCTCGGGATAATCCTCCTTCAATCTTGAATTTGTTTGGTTAGGAAATACCAAAGGTAAATTTAGCAAAAGGCAAAACAACCACGAAATCGACAAGGAGTTTTAACGTGATTCGACGGAGCGAGTCCAGCCTACGTCCAAGGGCACAAAGTGTGGGGTTTTTTTTATTACTGGAAACTAACTAGGCCGATATGTTCGGGGACAGATTCGGAGGAAACCGAGCAGTTTACTTTGTGAGCTTTACAAGTAGTACTCATATTCTCTTTGTTATAATTTTTGCTCTCTAATTGGCTATCCCCAACAAACGAATCTAACTTTCCTTTATATACTCAGGAATTACAACACTGTTACCTATTTTCATTATAATTCCCACTTGAATCCTTGACTGATTGACGGGCTCTCTGCCCCAAGACTGTCTTCGCCGAAAGTGAACCTGCCACCTGACAGCTTGTCACATCAAACTGTTTTCTCCACTGCTACACGCAAAAGATTGGATCCAGCTTGTGAAGTGCTTCTGAAAAATGACACGCGGCGAAGGAAAAAAACAAACATTTTGATCCTCTATCGGTCTTCAAGTGGTCGGCCAAGATAGTCTTCCGGACTACGAATACTGTTACCAAGCTGAGTTTGTCCGAGCAGCCGGGCTAATGTGGTCGTCCTAGGGTCAACAAGTCGGCAGCTGGTATTCGAACACATCACAACCTCTGGTCGGTAGGACCCTATAGACCGGGTTGGAGCTTCATGCCCGGTCAAGAAGAAGTCAACACTCTTACGGAAGCTGGTCCTCCTGATGAAGACGACACCCTTTCTACCATTACTGAACTGTCCAAATGCCTTGGTGCCAAAAATTACCATCAACACCATCATAATTTTTTTTTTGAAATTGTTGAAAATCTCATAGTTAAATCAATATTTTCAGATTTAAACGAAATATGTAAATTTTTTCTCTGGATTCGAACCAAAGACCTGAAAATCAGATTCTAAATCTTATACCACCAAACTACAAGAACAAAACCATCATTACTGCTAAAGTCTTTTAGACTTTTCATCCACTGATTGCCAGAAAATAGCAGTCATTAATTGGACCTACTTAAAAAAAAAATTCTTTTCATTTCATTAACTGAGTACCAAGTACCATTACACCGACGCTTACGGCATTTACTTTCAAAACTTTTCTTCTTCTTCTTTTGGCTGCAAGTTAATGAAACCATCCTATTTTTTTTTGAAATGGTTTAACAATCCCATCGTTAAATTACTATTTTCAGATTTAAATAAAATAGGTAAAAATTTTGACTGTCATAAATTCTTACAGGAAACACATTTTTCGGATTTGAACCAATAATCTGATGATCGGATTCTAAATCTTATACCACCAAACTACACTAGAGGAGAACGAAACATCATTACTGCTAAAGTCTTTTAGACTTTTCAACCACTGATTGCCAGAAAATAGTAGTCATTAATTGGACCTACTTAAAAAAAAAAAAAAAAAATCTTTTCGTTTCATTAACTTAGTACCAAGTACCAACGCATTTACTTTCAAAACATTATTTATTTATTTCCAAACAAGAAAGACAGAAGAATCAATTGCAAAGTGATTGTGCTAAGAAAATATTTAGAACAATAAGCTTTAAAAAGAGTCAGATAAATACTCTCAAGTCAATTGATGAAGAGGGAGTAATTTGGGTATTATAGGAAGTTATAAAATTTTTGTATAAACGGAAGTGGTTTAATTAATAGATGGATTTTGATAAGTTTTTTCATGGATTTTATATGATCAGTGGTTATTAAATACGAGTACACACAAATAAATCTTAACCACAAAAAGTTATTTATAGACGTGTAGCAAAAAAATTATAGAAAGCTAATTAAGCCAAAATTGATCAATACTGGATCCAAATTATTAAAAAAATTGGAATGAAATGTCCAACAGTAATGTCTGTATTAAGTCTTCACCACCGTCAAAAATCCACCATTGAAATGAAATGTCCACCATTGTCAGGGAAGAAGGCATGAATACGCGTTTGCTGAAGATTTAAGACGACCACGTCATCTATCATGTCATCAACATATTATTTACCACATGTTGTCACGTCATCTGCCACGTGTCAACATATCATCTGCCTTGTTAGGAACGTGGTAAAATCTTGGAAAGCCCCCTGTAATATCTAAATTGTCAAATTGGCCCAAGAATTATAGAAATTATAATTCGGACTCGAAAAAATTGAAATTTTCAAATTGGCTCTGGTGTCGGATTTGGACAAGTGGATAGTCAAATCCACCATTTTCGATTGTTCTAGATGCAACAGTGACCTTCGTTATGTGTAAAACAGCAGTGAATTAATTGATTTGTCATTTTAAATTTTAAACTCAAAATGGCAATGAATAAGTCATCTTCAAGTGTTATGATCAAGCTGACAGCAACTAATTATTGACTCTAGAAGCCTCGAATGGAAGATATTTTAAATTGTAAAGATCTCTATGATATGAATGAAGCAAAAAAAGTGAAACTAGATTCTGTTGTAGAAAGTGACCGGAAGAACTCAATAAAAGAACCATCGGTTACGTAGCGTCTTCCATCACATAGCGCATGATAAGATACCTGTGAACTATGGATGAAATTGGAAAGCATATAACATGACAAGTCTGTTTGGAATAAAAATTTTATTAGGGTTGGTGCTCTAAGCGCCAATTTATTATGTATTTCCTTGTAAAAACTTTTGTAATCATTTTATTATGAATAAAATAAACAGTTTCTATAATATAACATCTCTTTATATATGGTAAAGACGTAATTGACCTTAAAATGATTAGTTATGATACAGTTGTAAAAATATCGCAACTGACATTGAGTTATATCATAATAGTATCATTTATTTATCAGTTCCTGGTCAAGCTTTACATTACATGTTCAGTAATTAAACGTGCTGAGACCGGTACATGTCGTATATTAGAATCTTGGGTTTCAGTGGTTGATTCTCAATGAACCATGAGTCTCGGAGACTCATATAGACATGTAGGTGTTTAAATCGGATATATACTAAACGACTCACATATGATTCTGTCAATAAGAATCTTCTCGGGTTAAGTAGCATAATGATTCTTTGACTTGAGATATCACTGTGGATATATGAGATATCCTCCACACTTTAATGACAATCACGTCACCAACCTATTTAGGTTAGACCTCCGCCTGTTCGTTGGGTGTGGATTGATCCTTAGGATATCCTATGTGTCAAAATAGAATTTGTCAGTTATGTGACATGAATCCAGCCACTCAAGGAATATTAGAGCCTTTGCAAGTGCCAACTGACCCAATCACATGCCAAAGAGCTAAGAAGATCAGAGACGCAATGGCGGGGCTAGCACAGAATGTCATGGTCGAGTGTGATAGACAACTCCAGGGCATACTGGCATCACATGAGGGCTTCAATAGAGTGGGTCCAAAGCTATTTCACTTGAACCAAGTTATACCAGAGTACACACCAACAATCCTTAAGCCAAATACATTTTTAACGGATCAAGCCGATTCAAGCCCAACACCAAATATTCGGCCAAGACAAGGCTTATTGGACTTTAAGACACATCATTATGTCTTTATACATGAAAGCCACGTATTTGGGAGACTTTTGGTGTAAGGAGACAACTTTAGACAATTTTGGAAAAAGTTTTCCACATTTGTTGACCTTTGTGATTTTGTGTTTTCACTTTAAACTTTTTTGGCAAAATATTGATTAAGTATTTGTTTCTTTTGAATTTATCTATGTTATTAAATGTCTATTAAAGGCATAGCCTTTTAATAGCCATTAGTTAGCAACTTAGGGTGTTTTGGTCATTTTGTACCCTTTAGGGTTAATTTCATTATACTATATAAACTCTTATCATCTTAATGCAAAGGGAATAGACAAATTTCGAATTTCATCTTCATTTAGAAGACTTGGCTATTGCCAAAATTGCTTAAGGGAGGGATTCCCCTTATTTTATGTAATAGACTTCTCTAAGGCGTGGCAACCTTAGTAGTGTCTCCGTACTAGCATAACACTACAAGAAATCATCTTAAGGGTTCTCAAAGACAAGTTCTTTGTGGGTCTTCTTCGTGGCCTTGGAAGGGTTTTGTTCCTACGAAATAAATTTACGGTTCTTGGGGTTCTATCTGTTGCGAGGGGTTTGCTTGGCCTAATCCTCCAAGTGAGTTCCACATCATTTGGTATTAGAGCTAAGGGTTCCAAGGTCTGATTTTTCTATCCTTACTTTGTGTTTTTTTGATTTAGTATTTATTGTGTTTGTTGGTCATAAAGATACCTGTTCATTTTCATTCTTGATTTTTTTTATGTTTCTTAGGCATTTTTACATTTCGATTTTTTTTTTATATTTACTTTGTTGCTAAATAGAAACATAATTTCAATTTCGTAGCTAATTTTATATTTTTATTTATATTTATATTTTTTTGTTAATTAGAAATGAAATTTTTCCTTCGCTCATTATGTAATATCCCAAGTTTTTTGGAATAGTACAGAGAAATTTTTTTCGAATTAAAGTGACAGATTTGGAAAGGGATGGTATTCCAAAATTTGACTTTATACGTAGTTGAAAATCTTTTTAAGTGAAGTTTCATCACTTTGGAAAATGTGTGGTTCTAAGAACCGGTAATGCGATTTCTGATTTTATCGTTATATATGAAAAGTTTCTTGTTTCGGTTATAAAACATTCAAATGAACTCCAATTGAGCTGATTTGTAAACCATCAGACTCATTTTTCTGAGTTGAACAACTTTATGCTGAACACCTTTAGAAATTCGCGACAGAAGGGCTTCAAAATGACAGATTTCCAAAAATATCCTTCTAAGTGGGGGTAATTTTATAATTTCAGGAAAATGACACTAAATATGTATTTTTTTCCATTCTTGTCATGAGAAAAGTGAATAGAAAGAAGAAGAAACAGATGAGGGAGACGTAGGAGTGAGAGAAAGAAGAAGCCATCGACGGACAGCCTTTCAGCCATCGCCGGCGACGTGTGACCCCACCAGGAGGGTCGTCTGACCAAGGCCGTTCACATGGCGGTCGGTGAGTAGGTCATGGTGGCCGGGAAATATCGTAGGAGGAGAGAGAAGACACGAGCTTGGGTTTTTCGATCCTGGCTCGTAGCTTCATTTCACGACCCGAGCAACCCGCCAAATCGAAGCTCGAGGAGGGTACTACAAGTTGGCCGTGATGGATTTTCCATTTCGTGCAGGATTACATGCAGAACGAGGATAGAAGATTTGATGAATAGTAACCCATTAGTGAACAGTAGCTCTGATCGAAATTCCATCAATTCCAGCACATTCGTGGGATCATTTGAAGTCTGTATATGGCCTCGAAATCTTGATAAGACATCCCGGTAAAAATTTGCTAATTCAAGTTTTCCGCTAAATATTCGGATCTTTCCAGTAGCTTCATAGAGTAGTGTATTGATATAAATTGAATTTTTTGAGTATTAGTATATTGAATATGAGCATTTGGTAGAATCCGAGTGAAAACAAAATGAGTTTGATCGATCCGATAGAATATATAAGTTTTCAGTAAAAGTGAGTTTTTGCGTATAAATATATATTTTGATTTTAACGATAGTTATGAGCTATATATGATATTACGAACATGTTTAGTTAAATCCGGGTAAGTTTGGAGGGTCAGGACCCTTCCGTAGCATTTGCGGAATATTTTTAGGAAGATTTTTCCAAAAACACATAAACTGGGGAATTTAGAGAACTAGTGGTTTAGAATAGTTTATAACGATGTTTTAAGATTACTGAAACTGAAATTATTGAAATCAGACTTGATTTGGTTGTCTCAGAAATTTTCAAAATTTTATCGCACCTAAGTCGAGAATACCGTAAATCGTGATTCTAATGACATTTCACCTTTTGTTTTGGCAGATTTGGTTAGGACATGGAGTGCTTGTGAAGCCAGGTAAGTACCACATGCGAAGAGTACTTAATTTGTTGATTTGGGCTTAGATATATAAATTTTTGTGTATATATATATATATATATATATATATATGATTAAAGTGCTTAGGATAATACGTTGATAGTTAGAGATACTCCTGAGATAGAGTTCGAGAACATGTATGGTAAGATTATCGACCGCCACATGTATGAATTTTTGTAATGCTATAATATGAAGAGAAATATTTGGTGATATGGATGTCTATTGATGTATGTCAATGTATGAACCTGTAATGGTATGTATAAGTATATGTGAATAAATATGTTTATGTATAAGTTTATGAGCACGTATTTGAATATGTATGAAATGATAAGATAAGGTATGTTTTGGGTATATGGGATCGGTAAGTGGGAAAAAGTTATGGTTTCTGAGTTTATATAAGCATATGTACGTGTATGACATTTGTAGAACACAGAAGTGGACGACGCTGTCCGGGCTCGTGGCCCGATCGGGAGTACGGAGTAGCCCGCGGGGGATTAAACCGGAGAAATAAAATGGAGTCGCCACCCAGTGTGAACTGGGAAATAATTTAAGGCCGCACTCACCCCTCGCAAGGGAAGACCTCAAACCGTTGGGTTCGGAATGGTCCCTTACTTATGCCAATTGTAATGAAAAGATTTATGCAATAGTATAACCAAGTCTCATGCAACGCATACAAGATAATTTGATCAATACATAAGATTGCACACCTATAATCGTAGATAAAAAAGAAGGCAAAATGCATAATCCATAAACGTATTAAACAATAAAGCGTAATAATGTAATTAATAACAATTGTAAAGGCATTAATAATAAAAGTGAGCACATAATCTCATGAACATATCAAATAAATAAATACGGAAACATAAATAATTAATAACGGTAAAAAACATCAATAGAGTAAGATGATTAAGTATGTAATGCAAAATAAATGACCAAGGAAGCAAACATGCATGAAATATGAGGAAGAGAATTCGGTTCACTGTATGCACGTTCGTGGTGCGTTTGATAACGTGTTCGAATGGTAAACAGAATGTTCACATTCGTATAGCGTGCATAAACACGTTCGAACTGAAATGAGACAGAATGTTCATGTTCGTATAGCATTCGGGAACGCATTCGAATGGGATGAGACCTGATGCTTAATAAAACAAAATACATGCGCGTTTAAGTAGTATTTGTAAACACGTTCGAACAAAAATGAGACAGAATGTTCACGTTCGTATGGCATCGGGAATGCGTTCGAATGAAAAATGAGACAGAATGTTCGCGTTCGTATAGTGTTTGGGAATACGTTCGAACGAGATAAGCCCTGATGCATGGTAAAGCAGAATGCATGCGCGTTCGAGTAGCATTCGTAAACACGTTCGAAAAAATGAGACATAATGTTCATGTTCGTATAGCATTCGCGAACGCGTTTGAAAGGGATGAGACCTGATGCCTGATAAAATAAAATGCATACACATTCAGTAGCGTTCGTAAACGTGTTCGAATGAAAATGAGACAGAATGCATATGTTCGTGTAGCGTTCGTGAACACGTTCGAACGAGATTACCAAGGTGGCATCTAAAATGACATAAATATGTGTGTGAGTACTTCTCAAGCAGTACGTGGAATTATATCCCAAGTATAGACTGCACTACCGTCCATTCGGATTCGGCTACAGAATTTACGTCTGGGTTTCAATCCAATATACCGCAGCATGAAAGCGAAAATGAAAAGATGCAACACAACAACCGAAATAAAAATGGATAGTAAAGTCAATAGGGGAAGGGCGCGACAAAATATTGTGGTAAAGTTAGCCTTTTAGGCTTTTTCTCCCTCGAGTAGAGGACTTATCCTTTTAGGCTTTTTCTCCCTCGAGTAGAGGACTTAGCCTTTTAGGCTTTTTCTCCCTCGAGTAGAGGATCTTTGAACCCACGTAATTAGCCCATGCGCATCAAGCAACAGTGCAAAATTAAATAAAAGAGATGCGATCGAGGCCGACAGCTATATGAGATCTCGTATACCCGATTAAACGTATTTCACATTCAATCGAGCATACCTCATCCAGCGTGGCAAAAACACCGTGGTAAAGGTAGCCTTTAGGCTTTTTCATCCCTCAAACAGAGGACCTTTAATCTGACATGATTAGCCCATGCGCACTAGATTACAATGCATGAACGAAGAAACAATGCATAGAGAATAAATAGCGGAATAATAAGCATGAATTTATATCACATAATGAAACACGTGCTTGAAAGTTTCTCAAGCGGTACGTGGAGTTATATCCCAAGTAAAAACCGTAATACCGTCTATTCGAATTCGGCTATAGAATTTACGTATGGGTTTCCATCCGATATACCACGACAGATAGCACCGACTATTTAACATAATGCAATCATTAACCCAATGTATCCATGAAATATGATAACGCATGTGATGAGATGATAATAAATAACGGAAGCGATAAATTGTAAACTAAGAGCAAGATATTTAAAGGAAATAATTGACTGAACATAAATGCAGAATAATAAATCAATGATAAATAAATGAATAATAGGAAATGTGGGACCTTGTATGCTCGGTTGGACGTATTCCACGTCCAACCCAGCATGC
The DNA here is from genome assembly GCA_019454045.1 of Zanthoxylum bungeanum. Classification (NCBI taxonomy): domain Eukaryota; kingdom Viridiplantae; phylum Streptophyta; class Magnoliopsida; order Sapindales; family Rutaceae; genus Zanthoxylum; species Zanthoxylum bungeanum. Next base: position 23,355 of record SKCR01000172.1, read on the forward strand.
CATGTCCGGGATAGCAAAACGAATATTAAAGTGGGCCCTCAGGTCTTACCTTTTAAATTACTCATTGGAAGTGTTGGGATGTATGCCCTAGAGCTACATGTGATGTAAACGGTTTCATGTGTTTAGAAATAAAAAGATGCATTATTCATTTATCAAATTGTTTGTTTAATTTCGCATATTATATATCTTCATAAATATCATAGATTACTTATATACCTTCAGACTTGGTGTATGAGTGTCATGCACTAGAGGATTTAAGTCTGAAGTTAGTAATCTTAAATAGTCTATAGAGAGCAAACAAACCAGGTACTTTGTTTGTGGTTTATCTATAGCTGCTGTCCATTCTATATTTGGATGGCGATCTTAATCCGGATCGTCCATGTAGAGACATGAGAATGGAGGCACCTTATATGATGTGATCATATAGGACTGGACCCAGATAGAAATGACATTCTTATAATATCCATTAAATAAAGAAAGTCATTTCGATATACTTGATGGTCATATATGGATTGATCTTAATCCTGAGTGTACTACGAACTCATGCATGTCGGGATATGTCCTTTGATTTACAAAGGTGAGGTTGGTGTAGCAATCCCAACCAATAACTACGTACTTTGGGGGCATAGTCTTTTATGTGGCTGGGAACGTTTTACATAGACATGGAATTCACTCATTCTTACGAGAAGTAGATGAGTATCTCTCTTAAGGGTTGATTCGGTACTTGAACGATTTGAGCGCTCAAGTCTTTCTATTACGAATAGAAAGATTTCTATTCATAACAGTTATGAATAAATCGTTCATTAGAGAATCAATGGTACTTAAGGTAAAAAATAATTAGAGGGGTATAACAGACATTATGACCCGGCTCTAATTGCGAGATATTCGTGAAGGATCAATTTGTATGCAATGACTATATCGTGGACACCGACTTGGTTCGGCTTAATATTTCATCTACAACGATGAGAGTGCAACTTCAGATTTTTAGTGGAATAACCCAGAGTTAATAATTCAGAATATTTAATTAAGAGCTTAATTAATATTTCGAGATTATTGGAGCTCGGAACCGTAGGTCCACTTGGTCCCCGTGCTAGCTCGATTTACTTTAGCGGAGCTAATATAATTGGATGGTCCAATTAAATACTCACAAAGAATAAATATTATTAATATGATTAATAATATTAATTACATCACACTTGAGACTTTATATTAAAAGTTAATATAAAGTATTAATAATTATAATTATATGATAATTATTAAATTAGAACATTAAATTATATATGATATAATTTAATAAGGCTAAGAATTATTACCAAGGTAGGATTCCTTATTGGATAAGGAATAGGATTTGTTTGTTTGAGAAATAAAATCAAATCCTAAACACCCCTTGGCCGAAATTACCCTATATGATAAGGAATAGGATTTGTTTGTTTAAGAAACAAAATCAAATCCTAATTCCCTACACATGGTTGAAATTCATGTATGATAAGGAGTAGGATTTGTTTATTTTGGAAGCAAAATCAAACTAATATTCCTTACCTTGGCCGAATTTTATCGGGGTTGGGAGACTAATGGTTGATTTGTTTTATGAAACAAATTACTGACCGGCGTAAACACACGCGTATAACGCAAGCGCACGTATCGTTCAAGTAGTATAAAAATATCGATCCCACGAGGACTTAATTCCTACTGTTGTTATTAAATATTGAATCTATTTATTTACAGATATCTAATTATAGGGAGAAGGGAATTGATTGCTTTGGTTGGTTGAATATGGGAATTGCTTAATTAAGATAAAAATAAAATAAACAAAAGAAAGTACAAAAGACTCAAAGAAAATACTGAGGAAAATAAAAGAAAAGACTCAAAGCTCTAGGGTCGTGACTCTACACAATACTGTTAAAAAGATGAATTGATTCTCTTATTTATGTGTACTAATTCAGTTGCTAACCTGGAACACGAAAATATGCAAAAGCCTCTTCCGATGGTCAGACGCAAATACCCAATATAACTCAGCTGAACCATATTCCTATGTCAACCACATTACCTTGGATTCATTAAGTTCAAGTTCCAATTATGGCTACCCCCGCCCGACATGTATATTTCTATCCTGTAAGGAAATCTATTAAAGGGTTATCTATCCTTAAGAAAGATCGTGGGCTATTGAATCTAAGGCTGAAACCTAAAATCCCTATGTCTAGTTCATTTTAGATTTACCCCATCAATCCTACTGGTGATCAGACAACAGGAAGCATTAAGCTTAAGACTCAATAAACAAACTAAAGAAATACCCATAAAAAGAAAATTAATTATTAAGTGTGTGTATTGTGTTTCATCACTTCCCTAGAATAAAAATAAAATGCTGGGGTTGGGGGATCCACCTTTACTATTTATAATTTAGAAATCTCCCTTAGTATAATATAGAATTTAACGATGATATTACCAACCAGCCATATAGGCGGTATTCCTTATTAAGTCAGATTTAAATTAAGTCCAACCAGCGATAAAGGCGGTAACATTATTTATCCATAAACCAGCCATATAGGCGGTAATTATCTGTCACCTAAAGACCAGCCATATAGGTGGTGTCACTTTATGTCAAATAAATAAAACCAGCCATTAAGGCGGTAATTCCTTTTAGTGAATAATAAATTTTATATTATAATTAAAGGAGATTAATCTAAATTAAAATAATAAAAGCTTCACCCTTCCCCCAGCGGAAATCTAACTACAAAACATAAAAGAAAAGAAAGGAGTAGAAGAAGAGAACTACTGCTACTGAAAATTAAAATACATAAATTAAATGACTAAAAATAAATACAAACAAGATGCAATCCTTAAATTCCTTACAAAAACCTAAGGAAAGCATGAGAATTACAAATGAAATGGCTTGGTATTTATAGGCAAAATTTTGCCTCCATCAAATCATCCATCAAATTCTCCACCAAATCCATTATTAATTTCTCCACTAATTACTCCACCAAATCCATAATTGCTCCACTAATTTCTTATCTTGTTTGGCGATGATTTGATAATTTTATTAATTATTTATTAATTTATATTTTGCTTTGAAAATGATTGATAATGACTTTAATAATTACACACCACACACTTCTGTATGGTTCATCCATTTCGGTCATGAAATCATCAGAATTCGAAAATATTTTCTCTTTCAAAGTTGTAGATCTTTGAGTCTTCTTTAATCTGGCACTTGAATCAGCTCAATCTGATATTGGAGTAAAAAGTTATGCCCAAAATACGACAGATGTGCAAAACTGGAATTTCCAAAACTGCACCTCGTCAAAAACGCCCTTTCAAATTTCCAATCTCCAAAATTAAAATATCAAGTCCAATAATTTCCCTTAATTGACCCAAATTTCGTCCTAAATGATTTTATTGAGTCCCAATATTATTTTATCTGCAAAATAAACTAAAACACATCAAAACGTTCATCAAACCCGAGAAACTAAACAAAATATTAAGTTAAAGGGGCGGTAAATATTGATATATTTTCCGCTCATCACACCCCCAAACCTAACATTTTGCTAGTCCTCGAGCAAAACATCAAAATAAAAATAAAATTAAACTAAGCCGCTTTCGTAGGGATCACGGTTGCATTTAGCGTATGCAACAAGCCTTTAAACCCCTAGGTGTCCCTAGTGGACGAGTTGTAGTCTCGTGAGGGTTTACAGCAATGATACCCACAAACATTTTACAAAAGTAAAAAGGTAGCGAAACTAATGCACACAAAAGCAAAAAGACAAGAGAAAAGTGAATAAAGAAGTTAGTGACTATCAAGTGAAACTTATACTCCAAGTTAATAGTTGTTTTGTTTCTTTCTAAATTACCGAATAAGTAAATTCTCCAATTATTATTACCATTCTCCATATACATAGTCAACAAAATATTAATCAACTCATTTTTGCCCACAACAGTCACAAGTGTAGTTGATAAGAGAGTAATATTTTTGTCCTAAAGTTCTATCAGATTTCACACCTTTTGTAGCAATAGAATAATTTGTCTGATTTTTCTGATTTTTTTCTTTGATTTTTGAATTTTGACTTTTTATTTATATACAATACCTTCCGTCTATGTAGCGAGCTTTGGGTCGATGGCTCCCAAACCAGTTGGTTTTAGGGCACCAGGTGTTAAGACACCCCTACGGACTTAATTACCCAGACTTCAGATATATATTTTTTTTTGTAGCATCTTTGATCCATGTAGCGAGCTTTGGGCCAGTGACTCCCAAACCAGTTGGTTTTAGGGCACTAGGTGTTAAAACACCCATACGGACTTAATAACTCAGATCTCAGATGTTTTTTTTTTTTTTTACTCCATCACTTTTTGAGATGCATCCTCCAATTAAACTAGAGCACTGAATATTACAAACTTTTCAATTACAGCTTATGTCTGTATGTTACTATGCATGTTGATAATATCTGCTAACTGAGCATATGAAGATCCTTTTTAGTCAGTATTATGGAGAATTTTCAAATTAAGTGATTCAAAATGAAATAAACAAAAATTAACTTGTTTCGAAATAGGTTTGAAATACGTCTTAGGAGTCGAAACTCCTTACTCGGCTATCTCATACACCAATTTCACTTCTTAGTCAAAATACAAGCACAAAAACGCAAAATATTTTTGTAATTTTTGAAAATTTTCAATTTTTTTGTATTTTTCGAAAAAATTTGAACTAAAAATACAAACATCACACAAACTAAAAACAAGATACTAATCAACTAATTCCTCCCCCAAACCTAAATGAGACATTGTCCCCAATGTCTTAAACAGTAGAAGAAGAGTTTAGAAGATAGTACCTGATTAGCTGAAACTATACAGGAAAATTAAAGGTTAAGATCCAGATTAATCCGACGCTTTTTACCACGATCATTCTCGGACCAGTTTATCTTTGAAATGATAGGATCAATTTGTGGTTCAAAGGCTAGTATTTGGTCAATTAGATCCGGGGCAGTTCTGGCAGTAAAGAGGAGTTCCTTAATAGGTTTTGTTATGGACCTATTTCTCCGGGCATCATCAAGAAATACACAAAGAAAATCATAAAATCCTTCAACATTGTACAGTCCTAGTGGTTTCTGGTGTATGTTTAAGTTTGCCCAAGATAACACTATAAAAATTTCCTCCAATGTGCCCAAGCCACCTGGCAAAGAAATAAAAGCATCAGCACGGTTAATCATTTCTACCATTCGTTCAGACATACCTGGCATAATTAGTTCCTCTCCTTTTGATGGTCCAATAAGATTTGCCTCTGTCAAAGGTTTGGGAATGATTCCTAGGACTTGACTGCCTCCTTAATGTACAGCCTTCGAAACGATCCACATAAGTCCAAGATTGCCTCCACCATATATTAAGTGCATATTCCTTGCAGTTAAGACTCGACCCAATTCCTGTGCTGCTTCTATGTATTGTGATTTAACACCAATACTAGATCCGTAAAACACACATATGTTTTCAACCCGTCTTCTTGAAGTGGCTTCCATGTTTTACTCTGGATGTCTTTCAAAAGTGCAATGATGAGCTGATTTTATATCACCTGAAAAGGGTGAGTAATAATAGCACTAGTATCTTCCAAAGGACGCTTGTTAGCTAAATATCAAAAGAAATCCTGAAAGGTCAAAAAGTCTGGATCCTGTCTACGAAAATAAAGATAATTAAAAAAGAAAAGCAAATCACAACAATAATTAAGGCAACGGAATTGTGTACGTAATACGCCACTCGCGTAGTATAAATTCATCAAGATGCGTCTCAAGAATTCATTCCTTACTCAGCCATCACTAATGAATTAGTTCTCTTCTTTGTGATTTCCAAACACCATTCCTTCTGTTTTAAAATGCTCCGTTTGTGCTTTTCCTACAAAATAACACATAAAATTAAAAACTCTACAACATGTATACACAAAATATAAATACAGAAATTACAACAAATTGCATGGGTTGCCTCCCTGCTAGCGCTAAATTTTTCATCTTCAGCCAGACGTGACTGAAATCCATCTGTCAAGGAGGTTTCAGCGTTGTTTTGGATGTCCAATTAAAGACAATCCCGTGAGCGTTGCATTTGAAGGGTCTCTTCCAACGGTAAAGTAGCAGAAATTTTTTTTGTCTCATTCAGTGCTTGTGCCACCTTTTTAAACTTTGTCGCTCCAGCAGTACCTGAAAAGAAAAAAAGAATATCAGGAGGTCTCGTATGGTGCTTGACTTGGAATGGAAGTTCCATTCTGTCAAGTTTCTGGGTGATTTCTCTAAATTGTACTCCCCATCATAGTGATGTTTCGCCTGAATGCTCTGGATCTTCAATAAAGTCAGACATTTGCTCCTCCATTTGCTCTATTTCTTGCTCCACCTTTTCTTCACAGATGTATTTTAAGATTTCTGCATTCAGTTGTTCGTCTGTCATCTGTGAAATACATGCTCCAAAATTGTCTGCCTGAGGATGAAAAGATGTTTCTGACATTAGGTCTCCATCCTCTGATTTGTCTGGAATGGATGGTTCAGGTAAATCTTCATCAAACATCATGGTAAAACATGCTCCAAGATCTTCATTTTGAGGATACAGATTTCCATCCTCAAGTGTTGATGCAGTTGGTACAAATAGCTCAGATTCATCTTCCTTGTCAGAATCAGAATAATAGAAATCAAATCGAGACTTTACCGGTTCGGGCTCCTGAACTGATACCTCTGGTTGTTGATACTGCTCAGCCTCCTCCTCTGTTGAAGTATCATTGTGAAATGATTGGTACTCGAAGGCTTTATCAGTTTCATCTGAAAATGGTTCTTGAGGTATGTTGCTCTGGTTTTCTATTAGCTGTCTTATTTGATCAGTCATCCTCTATATGGATTTTGTGTTACTCTGAATTTGTGCATCAAATTGATCTGTCTGTTCTTTGAACATGTGAATCAATTGATCTTCTTCTGATGGTTCTGGTTGTTGATGAAAATCGTATGTAGATGGTGGATAAGATGAAAATATGGCTCTGTGAAATGTGATGGTTCTTCATACCATGAATGATTTTGATAGCTCTGCCACCTTGGATGGTAGTTGTACTCGCAATAATCGCTTGGGTGGTTACCATTACATATGTCACATCTCCACATTGATTTATGTTGAGCAAATGTAGTATTTTTTGATCTGGCATCCACTGATAGTCGTTGGGTTGTACAACAGGCCTCAGAAAACTGGACTGTTGCTCCCAGATGTGGGGTGTATCTTCTTGTAAAACACGTAATCTTTCAATCTCCCAATAATGTTCCATTTTTCAATCACCTGAAAAATAAAAAAAAATAAAATTACAGATAAAGAAAATTAGATACAAGTAAATTAGATAGCTTTAAAATTAATAACTCAAGAAAAATAAGTCCCCGGCAACGGCATCAAAAACTTGACCGACGTAAACACTCGCGTATAACGCAAGCGCACGTATCGTTCAAGTAGTATAAAATATCGATCCCACTAGGACTTAATTCCTACTGTTGTTATTAAATATTGAGTCTATTTATTTACAGATATCTAATTATAGGGAGAAGGGAATTGATTGCTTTGGTTGGTTGAATATGGAATTGCTTAATTAAGATAAAAATAAAATAAACAAAAGAAAGTACAAAAGACTCAAAGAAAATACTGAGGAAAATAAAAGAAAAGACTCAAAGCTCTAGGGTCGTGACTCTACACAATACAGTTAAAAAGATGAATTGATTCTCTTATTTATGTGTACTAATTCAGTTGCTAACCTGGAACACGAAAATATGCAAAAGCCTCTTCCGATGGTCAGACGCAAATACCCAGTATAACTCAGCTGAACCATATTCCTATGTCAACCACATTACCTTGGATTCATTAAGTTCAAGTTTCAATTATGGCTACCCCCGCCCGACATGTATATTTCTATCCTGTAAGGAAATCTATTAAAGGGTTATCTATCCTTAAGAAAGATCGTGGGCTATTGAATCTAAGGCTGAAACCTAAAATCCCTATGTCTAGTTCATTTTAGATTTACCCCATCAATCCTATTGGTGATCAGACAACAGGAAGCATTAAGCTTAAGACTCAATAAACAAACTAAAGAAATACCCATAAAAAGAAAATTAATTATTAAGTGTGTGTATTGTGTTTCATCACTTCCCTAGAATAAAAATAAAATGCTGGGGTTGGGGGATCCACCTTTACTATTTATAATTTAGAAATCTCCTTAGTATAATATAGAATTAACGATGATATTACCAACCAGCCATATAGGCGGTATTCCTTATTAAGTCAGATTTAAATTAAGTCCAACCAGCTATAAAGGCGGTAACATTATTTGTCCATAAACCAGCCATATAAGCGGTAATTATCTGTCACCTAAAGACTAGCCATATAGGCGGTGTCACTTTATGTCAATAATAAAAACCAGCCATTAAGGTGGTAATTCCTTTTAGTGAATAATAAATTTTATATTATAATTAAGGAAGATTAATCTAAATTAAAATAATAAAAGCTTCACCCTTCCCCCAGCGGAAATCTAACTACAAAACATAAAAGAAAAGAAAGGAGTAGAAGAAGAGAACTACTGCTACTGAAAATTAAAATACATAAATTAAATTACTGAAAATAAATACAAACAAGATGCAATCCTTAAATTCCTTACAAAAACCTAAGGAAAGCATGAGAATTACAAATGAAATGGCTTGGTATTTATAGGCAAAATTTGCCTCCATCAAATCATCCATCAAATTCTCCACCAAATCCATTATTAATTTCTCCACTAATTACTCCACCAAATCCATAATTGCTCCACTAATTGCTTATCTTGTTTGGTGATGATTTGATAATTTTTATTAATTATTTATTAATTTATATTTTGCTTTGAAAATGATTGATAATGACTTTAATAATTACACACCACACACTTCTGGATGGTTCATCCATTTCGGTCATGAAATCATCAGAATTCGAAAATATTTTCTCCTTAAAAGTTGTAGATCATTGAGTCTTCTTTAATCTGGCACTTGAATCAGCTCAATCCGATATCGGAGTAAAATGTTATGCCCAAAATACGACAGATGTGCAAAATTGGAATTTCCAAAACTGCACCTCGTCAAAAACGCCCTTTCAAATTTCCAATCTCCAAAATTAAAATATCAAGTCCAATAATTGCCCTTAATTGACCCATATTTCGTCCTAAATGATTTCATTGAGTCCCAATATTATTTTATCTGCAAAATAAACTAAAACACATCAAAATATTCATCAAACCCGAGAAACTAAACAAAATATTAAGTTAAAGGGGCGGTAAATATTGATATATTTTCCGCTCATCAATTACCCATAAGTATAAAAGAAAAATTATGATTTAATTTTTCAGATTCAAGAATTAGAAAACCCTAGCCTCCATCTCTTCTTCAAGCTCTCAAAAGTTGAGAAGGTGAATTGAAGAACTTGAAATTATTTTTGGTGTGTGATCTTAATCTCTAAACCGTTTAGAGATTAATCTGTGAGTGTAGCCCACACTATCCTCCGTTGGTAACGAGACATAGCTCGGAAGACCTTGTGACCTTGTAAAGAACCCCAAAACCCTCCCTATACCTCACGACAGTGGGCAATTTTCCAGCCCATTGCCGCACGCCATTACCACTCCCGGGACTCGGTTTTTGTTTGTTTTTCATTCGGGTTTTTGGGAAACACTTTTGGGGAATTTTTATTGGACAATTATTACCTATAGCATCACTGTTTGTAAAAGACATTGTGTTTTTTTATACAAAATTAACTATGTTATAATGAAATTGCCTTTTACCGATTTATGATTCATTTACTTTGATATATATAAATGGTAAAAGTCCATATGATTAGTTCCGGATTGAGATGATATGAGACAGTATCAATCCATAAAGGTTTAATAATTAAATATCCCTAGTCGTAGTATTATCGAGACTGGACATCGATAATGCGGAATAGACTAGTATTGCACTTGTGCGCATTGTGAGGGCATAACGGCATAGTTCTCATATATTTAAGTATAGGATACTTATGCAAGTGCGATATGAGGTTGTGTTTTACTGATAGTACGAAAAACAACTTCGCTCTGGATAGACCCCGCGAAATCCCATTGGTAGTATGTATATTTTTATATGGGAGTCCGCTTCAGGGTAGGTGTATTTGGTCTTAACTTGAAACTTGCATCGCTAGTACTTGCGACAATCGGTAAACTTTGGTTTTAGTCGTCCAGGGCTTTGACAGGTTCTGTGTACGCCTCTGCTGGGTTTATTGGGAATCATAGTGTATTGGATATGATGTCAAGACGGAAGTATCACTTCAGACATATGGAGATGATGATCACGCAGGGATTCAGAACTGGTTCTCTATAGTGTTACAACCATCAGGATAATATGACAAGGTCATGATTATCCAATTTAAAGAGACTAGTTGTTTGATATCCGATATGTGCCTTCGTACGGGGAGAACACTATTCCAGCCCCAGGCCTTGCACGTGACATCTGATACTGGATCGCAATACGCAATACTACGGTATACTACGCCTGTTAAAGATCGTATATTCCAGTAAGAATATTTCTGGAGAATTGGGTAGACATGGCGCTTTGCTAGAAGCCAACCTTGTCTCGTAAATCGGTAAAAATATAGTACGAGGTACGTACGTGTTCGGATAGTCCGACGACCGTATTTACTGCCAACATATCCAGGGATCTCTTGGGTCACTTCCCGAAGATTCACCAATGACGTATGATTCAAACTTAATCAATCTGGGATTAATTACGGAGAGACTTTATCTTGGATAAAGTACTATTTGAAGAGAGAGAAATATTAATTTGGAATTAATCATTAAAATAATATATTCGATATATTATTCGGAATTAGATTTCGACGTGAAATTAAAATTAGATTTTAATTCAGGCAAACGAGTTAATTTAGAATTAATTCGTTAGCGATGTGAATAGTAATTTTGCTAGACATAATTATTTAATTAAATTTGATTTAAATAACGTCGTGACGGAAGTTCGTTAATTCGGAATTAGCGAACCCGAGCCCGGGAGTGTTTGTGGGCCCACTTACATTCGGAATCGAGTGGGGCCCACATGTCACATCAACCATCACATCACATGTCACTTGTTTGATATGTTTAGGTGAGGTTGTTGGTGAAGGGTGTAAAACACTCCAAAGTTGAAAAGATGAGAGACATGTTGACTAATACCAAAACCAACTTTTGGTATATCATTAATTAATTGTTTTTGAAACATATACACTTGATTTTGGAAATCAAAACACATCTTTCATCTTTCCTCTCCCTTGGCCGAAACCAGTCCATGGTTTTCTTCTCCAAATTTATTCATTTCTTTTGACAAAAAGTGTGAAGTAAAGGTGTGATATTTTGTTGCAAATAATCATATAAGGCTAGCACCTTCAAGGAATCACAAAGAGGTGATAGGGAAACCAACTCAAGAAGCTTGGATTCAAAGGACAAAGCTTGGAGCTTCCCTATTCACCTTGGCCAAATTTTGTGGAACTTGAAGGAGGAATTTTTGTTGCTCAACGGATCCACAAACGACGTTGTAAGTATGATTCCGCCATATTTCTTCGTTATTCATTCGTGTTTCATGATTATATGATCTTGGGACACCTTATAGAAACCCATAATGGTATCATTGAGCTTAAATGAGCATGAAATATATTATGGTAAAATTTAGGTAAAATGAATGTGAGCATGATTTGATGAAATTGATGGATTGAATATGCTTATATGTTGATATTATGAGGTATGATTGGATCAATTTCATGATATGATGATTGGATGAAAATTTGCCCTACCATTAGGCTTGGCCGAATGTACTTACCCATGCAAGGTCTTGGTATTTTTGTTTTTGAGAACATTGGATGACTTGAAACGAATTAGGAATATCGATTAGTAATTCAATCGGATTGAAAAATGAAATCGGAAATATTTCTTTACCTTGGCCGAATGCAATATGGCATGATATGGACTTGATTTTTCATGAAACAATGTTAGACATGTGTTTATGATAAAAGCATGACTAAAAGATTAAATTAATGTTTTGGAAAGATTGATTTAAAAAGGGCTTAATCATGACTTTACACTTAAGTTAATTGAATTTTAAAATTTGGAATATTAAAATTTGATTAATGGGCTTAATTTTGAATTGGGCTTGAATTTGTTATATTTGGGCATAATGGGCTTGGTTGGGCCAAGTTGGTTTAGGCAAATTGGATTGGATCCAAATTGGGCCTAAATCATTCCATTAAGTCCAAATGTAATAAATGGGCTTTAAAGTTTAATTGGGCCTTATGGGCTTAATATTGATTTTATGGCAAATGAGGGTGATTCCTTCTTGGGCTTGGTAATTGGGTTTGACCCACATTAACTAAAGCCCATGCCTTAATAAATCAATTGAAAGCTCATCGGACTTTAATTAAACAAACATTGGATGTTAGTTGGGCTTTGAGACCCAGAAAGATTAGATTTAGAATCTAAGTCGTTAAAGTGCATTAAAAGTGTAAATATTTAATTTGGAATTAAATATTAGAATTAGTATTGAATACGACTTAAATTGGATTTAACGAGTAGTTCGATATAATTTATGAATTCGTACTTTAAGTACTTATTCTCAAACGAGTTGGACTCGCGCAAAATCAAATCGTTGTTTGAACATTGGATGGTCACATAATTAAAGACTAATTAATTGGATTATATTGGTTGTATAACATGCCTTGAATGAATATATGTGGATGTGTTGAATGAATAGTGTATATCAGATAGATATTAGAAGGGATATGGTAATTTTAGAAATTACTGTAAATTTGGAATTTATAAATTGGACCTGCGTGTCCAGCCTTCTCTCTTATTACCTCATTGTATTCTCTTCTCACCTAATTACCCTCATTGCAATGAGGTTTCTATTACTGTATTATGTAATTGGGTAGAAGTAGAATATTTTAGCCGGGGAGAGGAAATAGAGTGATTTGTTCTAGGAACAAGTTATTATATATCCATCCGCATATCATTATTAATTTACTCTTATGATGTTTTAGAAGCATGCTTAAGGGTGTATGATGAGACCTTAATAAAGATAATAAATTGGTTGCCAATTTACGCAAAAACCCCTCAATATCATATTAAACGTTTTCCTTCCGTTGAGTGATTCTTACTCAAGATCCAAAATTGGCATTGGTTTGTTGGCCAAAGTCAAGGCCTTTTTCAATTGCGGATGTGTTTGAATCATGAGAGTTTTGTTCCATATCGGTGTCTTGTCCAAGTCGTGATTTGTTGGCCAAACTCAAGATCACTTCTTGCCCATCGACATTGATTACGAAACTTTCCATGTCAATGGGTTCCGCTTAACTGGAATCATTAAACTTGTTGTGCAAAGCCAAGGCTTAGTTGATTCAGAGGAAAAAGGTTAGGAAAATGTATTGGATACATTGGCATATGTATTGTATATATGTTTCGGACTTGGATGTCCACCTACCGGATCTAGGAATTGGATGAGATCCAATTGATCTTCGAGATCTACCTAGTTAAATATCATACAGCTTGATGGCCAAAGTCAAGGTTATATGTTATTTAATGGGATCCTAGCCCACTAGGAAACTGGGTTTCCCGAGTACTCGACAGAGGGTTAGAGGCTCGTCAAAAAATAGTGGGAGGCTAGTATTGAATTTGCAATTTCATTCAGATACTTAGCTTTACGCGCTTTCAAATTATTTCGTCAAAATTATATTATTAGTTGGACTAATATAATGTTATTTTTCTTGTAACAGTTAGACTGTACCAAAAATATCGTTAACTAGATAGTTGGACTATCATAGTTAAGATGACTGAAAAGGGAAATGTCCGAGACATTATCATGGGCGAGAATGTCTTTAAGGACACAAACTTTGTAGATTGTGAGATGAACTTAAGGATAGTCCTTGGTGCTGAGAGGCTGTTGTACACCATATAGACACCTCTTGGGCCTAAACCCACACCTGATCAGACACTTGAGCTGGAGCTTTGGAAGACTCACAGCGATGATTGTGATACTGCTCAGTCTATTATGCTTGCTTCAATGACTCAGCATTTCCATCGATAAAATAGGGACTTGGATCCTTATAACATGATGGCGAGGTTGTAAGATCTTCATCGATCTAACAAGAGGTCACAAAGATATGAGTTAGTTAGGAAGCTCTTCCGTTCAAGCATGTCAGAAGGCATGTCTGTTGAGTCCCATGTGGCACAAATGATTGCTGACATAGATGAGCTAGCTACGATGGGGATAGTCTTTGAGGCTGAGATTACTATAGAAATGGTCTTGCAATCTCTCCCCGACTCCTGGAGACAATTCATCATAAACTATAATTTGATGAATACTGATGATACTCTTGGAGAGTTATTATCTTCTCTCAAGGAAGCTGAGAAGGAGCTTCTCAAGGGCAACAAGCGCGAGGCGCACTTTGCTTCGACATCTCAGACACCGAGGGCTGGGCCCAAGGCAACTTGAGGTGTGAAGAAAAAGAAGCATAAAAGAAAGGGCAAGGCTAAATCGTCAAAGGCTTCTGGGAAGCCAAAGGACAAATCTCAGAATGTTTGCCTCCATTGCTGCAAGCGGGGTCACTGGAAGCATGACTGCAGCGAGTACAAGGCACTCCAGAAGGAGACAAAGGCGGGCAAGGCACCGGCCTCAGGTATGTTTGTTATTGAAATAAACATGACTACTTCTAGTTTTAAAAATTGTATTTTTGATTCTGGTTGTGGTACTATATATATACTGATTTGCAGGATCTGCAGATTAGCAGGAGCCTGGTTTCAGGGGAGATTTATCTGCGTGTTGGAAACGGGACACATGTTGGTGTTTTGGCCGTGGGCACTTTTGTTTTGGAACTGCCCTCGGGGCATGTACTTGAACTTAATGACTGTTATTATGTACCTAGTTTGACTAGGAATATTATATCTGTATCTATGTTAACACGATGTGGGTATACTTTTGTATTTAGAAATACTGGGTGTTACTTATATAAAAATGATGTAGAAATTTGCACTGCTGTTGCAAATAATGGTCTTTATATTTTGAATATAAATCTATCTCCAACATATAATATAACAAACAAAAGGCTAAAAATGAGTAACAAAGATGAAACCTATATGTGGCACTGTCGTCTGGGACACATAAACAAGACTCGCATATCCACGCTTTCGAAGAGTGGGTACTTGGACGGATTTGATCCAAATTCATATGATGTCTGCGAATCTTGCTTATTAGGCAAAATACCTAAATCACCTTTTAGCGGTAAAGGTGAACGCGCCACCGAACTGTTAGCCCTTATTCATAGTGACGTTTGTGGGCCCATGTCTAGCCAGGCTAGAGGTGGATACGAATACTTCGTAACTTTTACGGATGATGCATCTCGTTATGGTTATGTGTATCTCATGAGACACAAGTCGGAAACTTTTGAGAAATTCAAAGAGTTTCGAGTTGTAAAATAGACCGGCAAGAGTATTAAGACATTGCGGTCGGACAGTGGTGGTGAATACTTGAGCAATGAGTTTCGAGATTACCTGAAAGAATATGGTATTCTTTCACAATGGACTCCTCCTGGAACACCGCAATTAAACGGTGTGTCCGAACGGAGAAACCGTACTTTGTTGGACATGGTAAGGTCTATGATGAGTCGCACTGAGCTACCTATTTCCTTTTGGGAATATGCATTAAACAGTGCAATTCTTATTTTGAATAAGGTTCCGTCAAAATCTGTTCAACAGACTCCATATGAAATATGGACAGGAAAGAAACCGGGTTTCTCATTCCTAAAGATTTGGGGATGCTGGGCATACGTCAAACGTTTGGAAGGTACCAAACTTGAACCCAAATCGGATAAATGCCTTTTCGTAGGATATCTTAGGGAAACCAAAGGATATTACTTCTATCACCACGAGAGAACAAATTATTTGTTGCTCTACATACGGTTTTCCTTGAGAAGGAATTCCTAAATGCAGTGGTTAGTGGGAGGAAAGTAGAACTTGATGAAAATCGTAGTGATACAGTTCCTGGCATAGAATCCTCAACGGAACAAGAACAGTCCATCAGGGATGAGACTGTACCACAATCTTCTATTACACAAGGACCGCGTAGGTCGGAGAGAGTCATGAAACAACTTGAGAGGTATGGGTACCTGATCTCATCTCATGTAGATATCCATCTCATTGAGGATAATGAACCGACTACGTATGAGGAAGCGATACAAGATATCGATTCCGCTTTATGGTAAGAAGCCATGAAGTCCGAGATGGATTCCATGTACACCAACCAAGTTTGGACACTGGTTGATGCACCAGAAGGCGTAAAGCCTATTGGATGCAAATGGGTCTTCAAGAAGAAGACTGACATGGATGGCAACGTACAAATGTACAAAACTAGGCTTGTAACAAAGGGGTATCGTCAACGACATGGTGTCCATTACGACGAAACTTTCTCACCCGTTGCCATGATTAAATCCATTCGGATAATGCTTGCAATTGCTGTATATTTCGATTACGAGATATGGCAGATGGACGTTAAAACCGCTTTCCTTAATGGAAACCTTTTGGAGGATGTTTATATGCAACAGCCTGACGGTTTTATCGTGCCTAGACTTGCAAACAAGGTTTGTAAGTTAAATCGGTCCATCTATGGACTGAAGCAAGCATCGCGGTCATGGAACCAACGTTTTGATGAGATCATAAAAGAATATGATTTCATTCAAAACGAAGATGATCCTTGTGTATACAAGAAGGTTAGTGGGAGAGCACTGACTTTTATTGTCCTTTATGTTGACGATGTATTGCTAATAGGCAATGACATTCCCATGTTAATGTCGGTGAAAGCTTGGTGTAGACATTACATTTTCGCATGTGAAACCCGATGATGAGTCTCATTTGGAGGCACTACCTTTTAAGTCGCGGAAATCGCGGAAAACGGACATCGGAAGGGAAGAGTCAAGAATTGACGATTTTGTTAGATTTAGTTCACGTGTTTAGCTTCGGGTTCGCTGTTGGATCTCCGTTTTAAAACTTAACCTTAGCCCAAGCCCATTAAATCACATCTAAAGATAATTAAAACATTTAAAATACATGTCACAAATTAAATTTAAATTAAATCTAAATAAATTAAAACTGATTATATTAAACACAAATTAAATTAAAATTAAATACCAAAATTAAATAATTTACTTCCAAATTAAAATTAAATCATTCCAAAATTAAAGAAATCACTCACCTAAATTAAATATTATCCACCTAAAATACACATATTTCTTGCCTAAAATAATCAAATTAAAATACACATAATATAATTGATTTTATTCCTTAATTAAACCCTAATCCTAATACATCCCCTCACTATATAAACAAACACTATCTAACCCTAATGGGCTCTCCTCTCCCATTCACGGCAACACAAAAAACCCTAGGGCTCCTCTCTCCTCTCTCCACTCTCCTCTCCCATTCACGGCAACACAAAAAACCCTAGGGCTCCTCTCTCCTCTCTCCACACTCTCTCCCTCTCACGACAAAACAACAAAAATGAACCCTAGGGTAGCATCTCTCTCTCGCCCTTCTCTCTAAAACCCTAAGCTCTCTCTCTCATCATCGTTCCCCCCACAACAGAGCCACTGACCAGCTAAGAAACAGCCCCCATCACAGCCAGACACATCACACTCGGCAACCAATCTGCCTCACACACACTCAACTTGCCCTCAATTCTCTTCACGTACCTGCCTCACACCCACTCAACAAAACCCTAAAAAACCCTCTCGCTCTCGCCCATCTTCGCGCCTCACTAACACAAGAAAATATACCCTAAATAAGAACCATCTTCACCCTTACACTCATGGACAACCACACCAAATAAGAGCCCCTCATTCTGCCTTACGCATGAATAGCCTCCATCCCCATTCATCAACCCTCATCTCTCACGCCCAAATTCACTCATCTTCAGGTTTCAGCCTTCCTCCGCCAGCCCTTATTCTTCACACGCCCATAGCAGCCCTCATTCTCCACGCTAAAGCTCTTCATCCAACACGTCCTCATGCACCCTCACTCACGTAGCCACGCGACCCTTCATAAATAAACAAAACGTATGGACAAAAGCACTCACTCTCTCTTCACAAAATCAAAACCAAGATCAAAACAGGTCCACGCCATTCACGTCTCACGCCCCCTGAAACTACTGTAAATTGTCCTAAAAACGCACTAACAAATAAGCCCCTGCCTTCTTTACGTGACACCTCACTCCAATTAACCAGCTCTCCACGTAACAAGTCACGGGCCCCTCACAAACCTTAACACCGTAAGCTATATGCCGCTACACTGCCTTCCACATGCCAATGTAAGCCCCTTCAAACCCATTCAACGCCACCTGCCCCTCACAAGCACCACAAACATCAGCGCACCACTTACGCTCACAAGCACTCACACCCTCTGCCTTCACACATCACTACCCTCCACTCAGCAAACGCTCACGCCTTAAACCATACGAAATCTGCCGTATAACTGCCCAAAAAATTGCCCCAAACCTGCCCCTATTTGGCTCAAATCAACCCCCCCTGAAACTGACAGAAAACAACCTAAAACTGTCTCCATAACAGCCCCGAAAATAGCCCTTTTACCGCTTAAAACAGTCCTCGAAACTACCCAGAAACCGCCCAAAACAGTCCACTAAGACACTTGAACAGTGAGTAGAAAATACACAATAAACAGCGGTAAAACAGAGTGAAAACAGCGGCTAAAACAGCGAAACAGTGAGCAAAGACATCGAACCAGTGAATCGAAAGAGTTGCGGATTATTAGCCCTTCCGACGGACTTGGAACGCGCTTCCGAAAGTCGGCGTAAAAAGGTTAGACCTGAGGGTATTTTTCACATCCGTTTTCAGTTTTATTTTTATTATTTATTGAGTTTCGTTTGCATGATAATTATGGATTGATGCATGATTGTGGCCCTTGATTAAAATGAAAAATGTGTCGCCTCTCGTGGTATATAGGATGGAAACCCGGACGTAAATTTCATAGCCGATTCCGAATGGACGGTAGTATGATATGCACTCGGGATATAACTCCACGTACCACTTGAGCCAACGATGCATATTTTGTTTTATGTTGTTTTAATGTGTTTATTATTCGTTATTTAATTTCTGCATATTATTTGTTCGTATAACGATATGATCGAGTGCATGGGCTTAGTAAGTGTGATGAAAGTTCCTCTTATTGAAGGGGTTAAAATCCTTTACCACGATGCTTCGCCCGGTCAATGTATATTCGATTGGATGTGGGATATGTTCAATCGGGTATACGAAATTTGATATTTTTACATTTACCTTTTTGTTTTATATATATGCATTGAGAAAAGCGCATGGGCTTAGTAAGTGCGATGAAAGGTCCTTTAATTGAAGAGGTTAAAATCCTTTACCACGATGCTTCGCCGCGCCGAGTTTTTTTGTGTTTACTTTTGTCTTTATTTATGCATATTATGTGTTTATTGCGCATGGGCTTAGTAAGTCGGATTAAAGACCCTCCACTTCACGGGGATAAGATCCTTACCACGATGCTTCGCCGCGCCGGATGATGTATATTCGATTGGACGTGAGATGTGTTCAATCGGATATACAAAGTCCGATATCTTGACTTTGTTATTATGTCTTTATTTATGCATATTATGTGTTTATTGCGCATGGGCTTAGTAAGTCAGATTAAAGGCCCTCCGTTTCACGGGGATAAGATCCTTACCACGATGCTTCGCCGCGCCGGATGACGTATATTCGATTGGACGTGAGATGTATTCAATCGTATATACAAAGTCCGATATCTTGTCTTTGTTATTATGCCTTTATTTTATGCATATTATGTGTTCATTACACATGGGCTTAGTAAGTCGGATTAAAGGCCCTCCGTTTCACGGGGATAAGATCCTTTACCACGATGCTTCGCCGCGCTTCTTGTCATGTCACTGATTCTTTTGTACATCATTGCCTTATTCATGCATGTATTATGAAATTTCGTATAATTGCATCATCTACCTTAGTCTTGGCTTAATGTATTACAATTTATGCATCCATGTTGTGAATGCGTGTGGACATTATTTCTTGTGGTATATCGGATGGAAACCTAGACGTAAATTCCGTAGCCGATTCCGAATGGAGGGTAGTGCGGTCTGTACTTGGGATACAATTCCACGTACCGCTTGGAAAAGTATTCACATGCCTGTTTGTGCTCATGTTAGTTGCATCATTTAGCATCACATTATGGCATGTTCATCTTTGATGTAAAATTGCATCTTTGATTGGCATATTTAAATTCGTGTCTTTCTTCATCTTTTCAAGTTATGTGTTTGTATTAATTTCATTTATTATGCGGTTATTTTGACCATATTTTATATGCTTCTTTGCATAATGCGCCTATTACACTATTTGTTGTCATTCTGATTTCCTTTATATTACATGCAAATGTTACCATGACTGTTTGTGTTTATGTTTACATGAATGATTGAATTCTTATGACGTTATGTGCTTGTTGTTGCAAAGGCCTACCTTTAAGCATGTGAATTTGGCAATAAGATTTGATTTCATGTATGTTAGATGTAAACCTTACTTTTAAGCATGTGAATTTAGGATTGTGGTGCACTTGGAAATATATGTCATAGGCTTGGTTGGATTATTGCATAAATCTTTACATTACAAGTGGCATAAGTAAGGGACCATTCCGAACCCAATGGTTTGAGGTCTTCCCTTGCGAGGGGTGAGTGCGGCCTTAAATCTTTGTCCCGATTCACACCGGGTGGCGACTCCATCATTCTCCGGTTTAGTCCCCCGTGGCTACTCCGTACTCCCAACCGGGCTGCGAGCCCGGAACAGCATGCGTCGCCCAGGTTCCGCTGTGTCACCACAGTTCTGGCGACTCCACTGGGGATAGAGAATCGGCCCCAAAACAATGCCTTGTAATGTATAGATTTATGCTTTAATTAACCGTGTCTACAAATGGGTAAAATGTGGGTTATTGATTAAAGACATTTTAAGGCTAGTTAGTGGTTTGGTGTCTTCCTTCACTCACTACCTTTCGAGGAAAAGCTGTGAAGGCACCTAAATGATCATTACCATTAGCCTGTTGTGACATACTAATTTGGAGGATTTGTTGCTTATTCCTGTCACCAAGCGATAAGAGCCTAAGAGGCTTGGGTATTTAAGTGAGCCTCGCTCCACCTTCCTTCTGGGGAATCTGCAACAAGGAATCCATTTGACAGTTAGTCACACACCATGACTTGTTGGCACATACCGTAAGGTATAAAAAGGGTGCGCTTGCTTGGTCGCCCGAACCCTTGAGTGGGGATACCTAGTTGTGGGCAATCCTTCGTCGACAAGAGTCTTTGTCCATACTCCCACGAACCCACGCGTAGACCGGGTTGTGTAGCCTATAACAAATATTTCCTTGTGCTTTAGGACCAACCTTATTTTGATACGGTTGGACTCTTTGTCAAAAATGTGAACTTGCTGGGCCATTTAAACTGGGGCGAGTTCGTATCTTATGACAATTAGGCCCAAAGCTTTTGAAATGATGGTGGGCCACACCGTAGAAATTATTATTATTTCATGCTTATATTATCTCCATTGTATGCTTGTGTTTGGGGAACATTGCTATTTGGATCCATTTGGATCTTTTGTCATGAGATATGGGCTTGTTGAGCCATTTAAACTGGGACAAGAACGTACCTTATGATGATTGGCCCAAAGGCCTCTAAATGTTGACGGGCCACCTTGTAGAATTTACTGTTTTACGCTCGAATTATCTTGTTATGTTTATATTTTGAGAACATCTTCGTTTGGATCCATTTGGACCATTTGTCATGGGATATGGGCTTGTTGGGCCATTTAAACTAGGACAAGAATGTACCTTATGATGATTGGGCCAAAGGCCTCTAAATATGATGGGCCACCTCGTAGAGTTTACTGTTGTATGCTTGAATTATCTTGTTATGTTTGTGTTTTGGGAACATCTTCGTTTGGATCCATTTGGACTATTTGTCATGTGATATGGGCTTGTTGGGCCATTTAAACTGGGACAAGAATGTATCTTATGACGATTGGGCCAAAGGCCTCTAAATGTTGATGGGCCATTTGGTGCTTATGTTCGAAACATTACCATTTGGATTTAGTTGGGCTCCATGTCATAGGATACAAACTCGTTGGGCCATTTAAACTGGGACGAGTTCACTCCTATAACATTTAGCCCAAAAGCTTTTAAAATGGTAATGGGCTGATTTGTTTAATTTTTTTTTGATTTTACATGTTCTATATGTTACATGCATCTCATACATACATGCATCATGTTAACACCTTCTATGTCTCAAAAAGACATTATAGATTCCCGTTGGGTTAGAAAAGCAGAGAGACTTGTCAGAAGACCATCAACCAACATGAACGAGTCAGCCAATGAGGGATCCCGCCTGGATCAATTGGAGACCAAAGTAACAAGAATTATTGAGATATTGCAAGTCTCACTAATGTTATGGCCAGTTTGACCGTACTTTATATAGCCGATAACGGAGAGATGAACAATTAGAATGGAAAGATCATCGGGGAACCTTCGGAGACCAAGCCCACTTCCCCTAAGGTTGCCCCTGTTAGAAACAGACGATTCTCCAAACTTGGTAGACCTTTATTAGAGGTGTTTAGAGAGCTGGAAAAGCAAGGAATCATGATTCCCTTAGAGCCCAGACCACTTCCAAACCCTGTACCACGCTACATTAAGCTAAACCTTTACCTTCACTACTACCAGCAAAGAGGCCATGAAACTAATAAATGCATCCGCCTTAGGCATGAAATCCAAAACCTCATTGATGCCCATGAAATACCCAACCCTGAAAAAGAACAAGCCAACATACACAGAAAACCTCCACCTACCCGCATTATTGACCCCGGCCTACCCGACAGCCTTGTCCTTCAAACCCGCAACTACCAAACTTCTTGCATGGGGATACGGGGCAACAGTGGTAAAAGTGAAATAAAGCAGAGGGAGGACCTTTGGGAATACTTCTCAGACAATGATGAGACAGAGGTTGCAAAAGGGAGAAGTGAATGGGAAGAGGAACTACTGTACCTGGAGAAATTGATGGTCGAAGGAAATAAGAAAGCGAAGGAAAATAAAGTTGCAATTTATGGAGATGATTGTCTCCCAGATCTTATTCAGTTGTGATCCAGCATTTATTAATGAAGACATTGATTCTATCTATTTGTTCGAACCTTTTTTCTCAATGATAATAAAGACGTTCATTTCGCTTACGTACATGAGTTTATTCCTTTCAACCTGCAACATGAATATATTAGCATTCAACCTTGGTACTATGATGATCAGTGGTATCCAAGAACACGGGAAATCCTTGGAAGAAGCAAGCAGAAAAGATAAGATGGCCATTCAGTAATGGGAAGCGGGGCAGTGAGACTGTTAGATTTAGAAGAGAATGAATTCACTGAGCTGATCGACGTAGACAGATTGAAGCAGTGGCTTGCCTAAGGAAAAGAAGATTGAGCAGTCACCAAAAGAATTGGCAGAAGACCTAACCCGACGGGATAAGAAACACATGCATGCATGCATACACGTAACCCATTTGGCATTCCTTTTGTGTTTGTTTTGTATTCACAGGTTTTGAAGAAGAAGAAGAAAAAGAGAAAACGACAAAAGCAAGCCAATCAGAGTAGCAACATCACAATATCAGGTTCAGGTATGAACCCCAGGGTTGAGCCATTTCAGTATCAGTTTGGGGCGGGGCCCACATCAGTTGGGGGTGAGGCCCACATCAGTATCGGTTTTGGGGGCGAGGCCCACATCGGTCTGAGGTCAAGAACCCACTTCATTTAGTACAGTTCGGGAACAAAGCCCACAGTATCAGTTGCAGAATGAACCGGTTTTGGGGAAGAATCCCAGGGTTGAGGCCCCTATCAACATGATTTCCAGGGTATGGATCTCAGGGGGGGCGAAGTCCATATTATCAGCGGTTGAAAGGAAGAATTCCTTGGAGTGTGAAAAAAAAAAGAGAGAGAGAAGTCTTTGATAGTTAGATATATGTCCGGTGATGACATTATATGCTGAAAAGAGAACCTTAGAAATGATAAGTGCGAGATGAGCTCTCGTCCGGTATTCTGAATAAGTTGATCTCAACTAGACTCATGTGCACCTGATTACGGGATCTCAACAGTGGAAGCCCGAACGGTTGGCGAGATGACTAGTTGAAGAGATGGTGTATCGGTGAATGACCGTTCGCCTGGATGTCCACCCTGGCTTACTTAGGCTACGATATATGATATGGTTGGAAGCAAAGAAAGTCTCTGAAAAGAAAAGAAAAAAAATAGACCATCTATAACCGATAAGCGTGAAGCTACCCATGGGTGAGTATTAGGACCACCATGAGGAGAAATGCTACCTTAAAGGGTAGGTGTATCAGAAAAAGAAAAAAGAAAAGAAAAGAGAGAAAAAAAATGAAATGAAAAGAATGAAAAGAAAGAGACAAGAAAAATGAAGAAAACCATATCATGTTGAGTATGCTGCCGTAATCACAGAACATGAGCGAGACATCCAGGTTGGTTAGACCCACCGATCCGATTCTCCGAGGAGAAATCATCGAGTTGGCTTACTTAAGGAATAAGCTGTGAAAGAGCCTGGGCACACACACACTAGGAGTTTAGTTCAGATCACTTATTCAGACGGTCGCACTTGAGCGTATCGAGTACTTTGAAGATTTTCTGGTTTTGACGTGAAGCATTCGTCGAGGACGAAAATGTGTCTAGCTATCAAGATTATCTCGTGAGAGGCAATACAATATGTTGAAATAAAATATCAGTATCAATAGCAGTTCTGCCAGGTATGACGTTTTGGGGGCGAGGCCTCCATTAGTTCAGTATCAGTTCTACCGGGTATGGCGTTCTAGGGGCGAGGCCCACATTGATTCAGTAGTAGACTTGCCGGGTTTGGCATTCTGGGGGGGGCGAGACCCGCATTGGTTCAGTATCAGTTCTGCCGGGTATGGCATTCTGGAGGCGAGGCCCACATTATTTCAGTATTAGTTCTGCCGGGTATGGCACTCTGGGGGCGAGGCCCACGTCTTTATTAGAATCAGTTCTACTAGGTACGGCACTCCGGGTATGGAGACATCAGAACCAGTTTTGCCAGGTACGGCACTCCGGGTATGGGGACATCAGTATCAGTTTGCAGGTATGGCACTCTGGGGGTGAGGCCCACATCTTTATCAGAATCAGTCCGGCCGGGTATGACACTCCGGTATATAGTATCAGTTTTGACAGGAACGGTAATCCGAGAATGGAACAAGGCTCAGGGATGGACAAACCGAGAATGGTTATCCTAGAATGGACTAGAATTCGAGAATGAACCAGCTGAGAATGGCAATCTGATAATGGAGCAGGGTCTGAGAATGGAACGCGGTTCGGGAAAGACCACCTCAAAGTAATATCTCGAGAATGGACCACATCACAGTAACGGTTCGGGAATATACCACCCCACGCGATAACATATCAGTTTCGGGGATGACTCTAAGGGGACGAGGCCCACATCAATATCAGCTTGGGGGCGAGGCCCATATCAGTTTGAGGGTGAGGCCCACATTAGTATCAGATTGGGGGCGAGGCCCATATCAGCCTGGGGGGCGAGGCCCACATCAGTATCAGTTTGCGGGCGAGGCCCACATCTACATCAGTATCAGTTACGGGGATGAGTCCCAGGGCCGAGGCCTACGTCGTCATTAGTTTCAGTTTCAGGGATGAGTCTCAAGGCCGAGGCCTATGTTATCATCAGTATCAGTTGTAGGGATGAGTTCCAGGGTCGAGGCCCCCCATCAGCTTCAATTCCAGAGATGAGTCTCAAGGCCGAGGCCTACGTCATCATCATCATCAGCATTTTGGGGATGCGTCTCAGGGTTGTAAACCCATATCATCAGTAGTTTTTGGGATGCATCCCAGGGTCGAGGCCTATTTTGGCAGCGTTATTGGGATGCGTCCCAGGGTTGAGGCCCCCGTTGTCGGTTGCAGTTATTGGGATGCATCCCAGGGTCGTGGACCCACTTCATCTTTTTTGGGGGATGCGTCCCCGGCTGAGGCCTATTTTGTCAGCGGTATTGGGATGCGTCCCAGGGTCGAGGCCCCCGTTGTCGGTTGCAATTATTGGGATGCGTCCCAGGGTCGTGGACCCACTGCATCATTTTTAGGCCGAGGCCTATTTTGTCAGCGGTATTGGGATGCGTCCCAGGGTCGATGCCCCCGTTGTCGGTTGCAGTTATTGGGATGCGTCCCAGGGTCGTGGACCCACTGCATCATTTTTGGGGATGCGTCCCCGGGCCGAGGCCCATTTTGTCAGCGGTATTGGGATGTGCCCCAAGGTCGAGGCCTCCGTTGGTCGGTTGGCAGTTATTGGGATGCGTCCTAGGGTCGTGGACACACTGCATCATTTTTGGGGATGCGTCCCCGGCCCGAGGCCCATTTTGTCAGTGGTATTGGGATGCGTCCCAGGGTCGAGGCCCTCCGTGTCGGTTGCAGTTATTGGGATGCGTCCCAGGGTCGTGGACCCACGCATCAATTTTTGGGGATGCGTCCCCGGGTCGAGGCCCCATTTGTTAGTGGTTTTGGGATGCGTCCCAGGGTCGAGGCCCCCGTTTCAGTTGCAGTTATTGGGATGCGTCCCAGGATCGAGGTCCACTGCATCATCAGCTCGGCTCGGCGGAGCAGCAGACAAGTCAGGCGGCGAGCTGGCGAGGCCAGGTAAGTGAAAATGCATTGCATAACTTTGATAGGATTGTTCAAAAGTCACACACTACAAGTCCCATCAAAGTGGGGGCGACTGTAGACATTGCATTTTCGCATTGAAACTCGATGATGAGTCTCATTTGGAGGCACTTGACCTTTATAAGTCGCGGAAAATCGGGAAAAACGAACATCGGAAGGGAAAGGTTCGGAAATTACGTTTTGTTGGATTTAGTTCACGTGTTTTAGCTTCGGGTTCGCTGTTGGATCTCCGTTTAAACTTAACCTTAGCCCAAGCCCATTAATCACATCTAAAGATAATTAAAACATTTAAAAATACATGTCACAATTAATTTAAATTAAATCTAAATAAATTAAACCGATTATATTAAACAAATTAAATTAAAATCAAATACCAAAATTAAATAATTTACTTCCAATTAAATTAAATCATTCCAAAATAAAGAAATCACTCACCTAAATTAAATATTACAACCTAAATAACACATATTTCTTGCCTAAAATAATCAAATTAAAATACACCTAATATAATTATTTTATTCCTTAATTAAACCCTAACCCTAATACATCCCCTCACTATATAAACAAACACATCTAACCCTAATGGGCTCCCTCTCCATTCACGGCAACACAAAAAACCCTAGGGCTCCTCTCTCCTCTCTCCACTCTCCTCTCCCATTCATTCACGGCAACACAAAAAACCCTAGTGCTCATCTCTCCTCTCTCCACACGCTCTCTCCCTCTCACGGCACAACAACAAAAATGACCCTAGGGTAGCATCTCGCTCTCTCGCCCTTCTCTCTAAACCCTAAGCTCTCTCTCTCATCATCGTTCCACCCCCCACACACAGAGCCACTGACCAGCTAAGAAACAACCCCCCATCACAGCCAGACACATCACACTCGGCAAACCAATCTGCCCTCACACACACTCAACTTGCCCTCAATTCCCTTCATGTACCTGCCTCACACCCACTCAACAAAACCCTAAAAAACCCTCTCGCGCTCTCGCCATCTTCGCGCCTCACTAACACAAGAAAATAAACCCTAAATAAGAACCATCTTCACCCTTACACTCATGGACAACCACACCAAATAAGAGCCCCTCATTCTGCCTTACGCATGAATGGCCTCCAACCCCATTCATCACCCTCATCTCTCACGCCAAAATTCACTCATCTTCACCTTCATCAGCCTTCCTCCACCACCAGCCCTCATTCTTCACACGCCCATAGCAGCCCTCATTCTCCACGCTAAAAACTTCATCCAACACGTCTCATGCACCCTCACTCACATAGCCACGCGACCCTTCATAAATAACAAACGCATGGACAAAAGCACTCACTCTCTCTTCACAAAATCAAAACCAAGATCAAAACAGGTCCACGCCATTCACGTCTCACGCACCCTGAAACCACTGTAAAATTGTCCTAAAAACGCACTAACAAATCAGCCCCTGCCTTCTTTACGTGACACCTCACTCCAATTAACCAGCTCTCCACGTAACAAGTCACGGGCCCCTCATAAGCCTTCACACCGTAAGCTATATGCCGCTACACTGACTTCCACATGCCAATGTAAGCCTCTTCAAACCTATTCAACACCACCTGCCCCTCACAAGCACCACAAAACATCAGCGCACCACTTACGCTCACAAGCACTCACACCCTCTGCCTTCACACATCACTACCCTCCACTCAGCAAACGCTCACTCCCTAAACCATACAAAATCTGCCGTATAACTGCCCAGAAAATTGCCCCAAACCTGCCCCTAACTGGCTCAAATCAACCCCCTGAAACTGACAGAAAACAACCAAAACTGTCTCCATAACAGCCCCAACAATAGCCCTTTTAACCACCCAAAACAGTCATCGAAACTACCCAGAAACCACCCAAATAGCCACTAACAAACCTGAACAGTGAGCAGAAAATACAACATAAATAGCACAAAACAATAGCGGCAAACAGCGAGTGACAAACAGCGGCTAAAAACAGTGAAACAGTGAGCAAAAGACATCGAACCAGTGAATCGAAAGAGTTGTGGATTATTAGCGCCTTCCGACGGACTTGGAACGCGCTTCCGAAAGTCGGCGTAAAAAGGTTAGACCTGAGGGTATTTTTCACATCCGTTTTTTTCAGTTTATTTTTATTATTTATTGAGTTTCGTTTGCATGATATTATGGATTGATGCAAGATTGTGGCCCTTGTTAAAATGAAAAATGTGTCGCCTCTCGTGGTATATAGGATGGAAACCCGGACGTAAATTTCATAGCCGTTCCGAATGGACGGTATTATGATCTGCACTCGGGATACAACTCCACGTACCACTTGAGCCAACGATGCATATTTTGTTTTATGTTGTTTTAATGTGTTTTTTATTTGTTATTTAATTTCCGCATATTATTTGTTCGTATAACGATATGATCGAGTGCATTGGTTAGTAAGTGTGATGAAAGGTCCTCTAATTGAAGGGGTTAAAATCTTTTACCACGATGCTTCGCCGCGCGGTCAATGTATATTCGATTGGATGTGAGATATGTTCAATCGGGTATACGAAATTCGATATTTTTGCATTTACCTTTTTGTTTCATATATATGCATTGAGAAAAGCACATGGGCTTAGTAAGTGCGATGAAAGGTCCTCTAATTGAAGAGGATAAAAAATCCTTTACCACGATGCTTCGCCGCGCCGAGTATTTTTGTGTTTACTTTTGTCTTTATTTATGCATATTATGTGTTTATTGCGCATGGGCTTAGTAAGTCAGATTAAAGGCCCTCCGCTTCACAGGGATAAGATCCTTACCACGATGCTTCGCCGCACCGGATGACGTATATTCGATTGGACGTGAGATGTGTTCAATCAGATATACAAAGTCCGATATCTTGCCTTTGTTATTATGTCTTTATTTATGCATATTATGTGTTTATTGCGCATGGGCTTAGTAAGTCGGATTAAAGGCCCTCCGTTTCACGGGGATAAGATCCTTACCAGGATGCTTCGCCGCGCCGGATGACTTATATTCGATTGGACGTAAGATGTATTCAATCGGATATACAAAGTCCGATATCTTTTCTTTGTTATTATGCCTTTATTTATGCATATTATGTGTTCATTGCGCATGGGCTTAGTAAGTCGGATTAAAGGCCCTCCGTTTCACGGGGATAAGATCCTTACCACGATGCTTCGCCGCGCTTCTTGTCATGTCATTGATTCTTTTGTACATCATTGCCTATTCATGCATGTATTATGAAATTCGTATAATTGCATCATCTACCTTAGTCTTGGCTTAATATATTACAATTTATGCATCCATGTTTTGAAGGCGTGTGGACATTATTTCTTGTGGAATATCGGATGGAACCTAGACGTAAATTCCGTAGCCGATTCCGAATGGACGGTAGTGCGGTCTGTACTTGGGATACAATTCCACGTACCACTTGGAAAAGTATTCACATGCCTGTTTGTGCTCATGTTAGTTGCATCCTTTAGCATCACATTATGGCATGTTCATCTTTAATGTAAAATTGTATCTTTGATTGGCATATTTAAATTCGTGTCTTCCTTCATCTTTTCAAGTTATGTATTTGTATTAATTTCATTTATCATGCGGTTATTTTGACCATATTTTATATGCTTCTTTGCATAATGCGCCTATTACACTATTTGTTGTCATTCTTATTTCCTTTATATTACATGCAAATATTACCATGACTGTTTGTGTTTATGTTTACATGAATGATTGAATTCTTATGACGTTATGTGCTTGTTGTTGCAAAGGCCTACCTTTAAGCATGTGAATTTGGCAATAAGATTTGATTTCATGTATGTTAGATGTAAACCTTACTTTTAAGCATGTGAATTTAGGATTGTGGTGCACTTGGAATATATGTCATAGTCTTGGTTGGATTATTGCATAAATCTTTACATTACAAGTGGCATAAGTAAGGGACCATTCCGAACCCAATGGTTTGAGGTCTTCCCTTGCGAGGGGTGAGTGCGGCCTTAAATCTTTGTCCCGGTTCACACCGGGTGGCGACTCCATCATTCTCCGGTTTAGTCCCCCGTGGCTACTCCGTACTCCCAACCGGGCTGCGAGCCCGGAACAGCATGCGTCGCCCAGGTTCCGCTGTGTCACCATAGTTCTGGCGACTCCACTGGGGATAGAGAATCGGCCCCGAAATAATGCCTTGTAATGTATAGATTTATGCTTTAATTAACCGTGTCTACAAATGGGTAAAATATGGGTTATTGATTAAAGACATTTTAAGGCTAGTTAGTGGTTTGGTGTCTTCCTTCACTCACTACCTTTCGAGGAAAAGCTGTGAAGGCACCTAAATGATCATTACCATTAGCCTGTTGTGACATACTAATTTGGAGGATTTGTTGCTTATTCCTGTCACCAAGCGATAAGAGCCTAAGAGGCTTGGGTATTTAAGTGAGCCTCGCTCCACCTTCCCTCTGAGGAATCTGCAACAAGGAATCCATTTGACAGTTAGTCACACACCATGACTTATTGGCACGTACCGTAAGGTATAAAAAGGGTGCGCTTGCTTGGTCGCTCGAATCCTTGAGTGGGGAGACCTAGTTGTGGGCAATCCTTCGCCGATAAGAGTCTTTGTCCATACTCTCACGAACCCACGCGTAGACCGGGTTGTGTAGCCTATAATAAATATTTCCTTGTGCTTTAAGGACCACCCTAATTTTGATGCGGTTGGACTCTTTGTCAAAAATGTGAACTTGCTGGGCCATTTAAACTGGGGCGAGTTCGTATCTTATGACAATTAGGCCCAAAGCTTCTGAAATGATGGTGGGCCACACCGTAGAAATTATTATTATTTCATGCTTATATTATCTCCCTTGTATGCTTGTGTTTGGGGAACATTGCTATTTGGATCCATTTGGATCTTTTGTCATGAGATATGGGCTTGTTGGGCCATTTAAACTGGGACAAGAACGTATCTTATGACGATTGGCCCAAGGCCTCTAAATATTGACGGGCCACCTTGTAGAATTTACTGTTTTACGCTCAATTATCTTGTTATGTTTATATTTTGGGAACATCTTCGTTTGGATCCATTTGGACCATTTGTCATGGGTTATGGGCTTGTTGGGCCATTTAAACTGGGACAAGAACGTACCTTATGACGATTGGGACAAAGGCCTCTAAATGTTGATGGGCCACCTCGTAGAGTTTACTGTTGTATGCTTGAATTATCTTGTTATGTTTGTGTTTTGGGAACATCTTCGTTTGGATCCATTTGGACCATTTGTCATGTGATATGGGCTTGTTGGGCCATTTAAACTGGGACAAGAATGTATCTTATGATGATTGGGCCAAAGGCCTTTAAATGTTGATGGGCTATTTGGTGCTTATGTTCGGAATATTACCATTTGGATTTAGTTGGGCTCCATGCCATGGGATACGAACTCGTTGGGCCATTTAAACTGGGACGAGTTCACTCCTATGACATTTAGCCCAAAAGCTTCTAAAATGTTAATGAGCCGATTTGTTTAAATTTTCTTTTTGATTTTACATGTTCTATATGTTACATGCATCTCATACATACATGCATCATGTTAACACCTTCTATGTCTCAAAAAGACATTATAGATTCCCGTTGGGTTAGGAAAGCAGAGAGACTTGTCAGAAGACCATCAACCAACATGAACGAGTCAGCCAATGAGGGATCCCGCCTGGATCAATTGGAGACCAAAGTAACAGGAATTATTGAGATATTGCAAGTTCTGACTAATGTTAACTTGCTGGGCCATTTAAACTGGGGCGAGTTCGTATCCTATGACAATTAGGCCCAAAGCTTCTAAAATGATGGTGGGCCACACCGTAGAAATTATTATTATTTCATGCTTATATTATCTCCCTTGTATGATTATGTTTGAGGAACATTGCTATTTGGATCCATTTGGATCCTTTGTCATGTGATATGGGCTTGTTGGGCCATTTAAATTGGGACAAGAATGTATCTTATGACGATTGGGCCAAAGGCCTCTAAATGTTGATGGGCCATTTGGTGCTTATGTTCGGAACATTACCATTTGGATTTAGTTGGGCTCCATGCCATGGGATACGAACTCGTTGGCCATTTAAACTGGGACGAGTTCACTCCTATGACATTTAGCCCAAAAGCTTCTAAAATGGTAATGGGCCAATTTGTTTAAATTTTTTTTTTGATTTTACATGTTCTATATGTTACATGCATCTCATACATACATGCATCATGTTAACACCTTCTATGTCTCAAAAAGACATCATAGATTCCCGTTGGGTTAGGAAAGTAGAGAGACTTGTCAGAAGACCATCAACCAACATGAACGAGTCAGCCAATGAGGGATCCCGCCTGGATCAATTGGAGACCAAAGTAACATGAATTATTGAGATATTGCAAGCTCTGACTAATGTTATGGCCAGTTTCCCACTGGACATCGATAATGCGGAATAGACTAGTATTGCACTTATGCGCATTGTGAGGGCATAACAGCATAGTTCTCATATATTTAAGTATAGGATATTTATGCAAGTGCGAAAGGAGGTTGTATTTTACCGATAGTACGGAAAACAGCTTCGCTCTGGATAGACCCCGCGGAATCCCATTGGTAGTATGTATATGTGTCTATGGGAGTCCGCTTCAGGGTAGGTGTATTTGGTCTTAACTTGAGACTTGCATCGCTAGTACTTACGACAATCGGTATACTTTGGTTTTGGTCATCCAGGGCTTTGACAGGTTCAGTGTACGCCTCTACTGGGTTTATTGGGAATCGTAGTGTATGGGATGTGATGTCAAGACTGAAGTATAACTTCAGACATATGGAGATGATGATCAAGCAGAGATTCAGAATGGTTCTCTATAGTGTTGCAACCATCGGGAAATATGACAAGGTCATGATTATCCGATTTTAAGAGACTAGTTGCTTGATATCTGATATGTGCCTCGTACGGGGCAGACACTATTCCAGCCCCAAGCCTTGCACGTGACATCCGATACTGGATCGCAATACGCAATACTACGGTATACTACGCCTGTTAAAGATTGTATATTCCAGTAAGAATATTTCTGGAGAATTGGGTAGACATGACACTTTGCTAGAAGCCAACCTTCTCTAGTAAATCGGTAAAAATATAGTACGAGGTACGTACGTGTTCGGATAGTCCGACGACCGTATTTACTGCCAACATATCCAGGGATCTCTTGGGTCACTTCCCGAAGATTCACCAATGACGTATGATTCGAACTTAATTAATCTGGGATTAATTACGGAGAGACTTTATCTTGGATAAAGTACTATTTGAAGAGAGAGAAATATTAATTTGGAATTATCATTAAAATAATATATTCGATATATATATTCGGAATTAGATTTCGACGTGAAATTAAAATTAGATTTTAATTCAGGCAAACGAGTTAATTTAGAATTAATTCGTTAGCGACGTGAATAGTAATTTTACTAGGCATAATTATTTAATTAAATTTGATTTAAATAACGTCGCGATGAATGTTCGTTAATTCAGAATTAGCGAACCCGAGCCCGGGAGTATTTGCGGGCCCATCGCATTCGGAATCGAGTGGGGCCCACATGTCACATCAACCATCACATCACATGTCACTTGTTTGATGTGTTTAGGTGAGGTTGTTGGTGAAGAGTGTAAAACACTCCAAAGTTGAAAAGATGAAAGACATGTTGACTAATACCAAAACCAACTTTTGGTATATCATTAATTAATTGTTTTGAGACATATACACTTGATTTTGGAAATCAAAACATCTTTCATCTTTCCTCTCCCTTGGCCGAAACCAGTCCATGGTTTTCTTCTCCAATTTCTTCATTTCTTTTGACAAAAAGTGTGAAGTAAAGGTGTGATATTTTGTTGCAAATAATCAAATAAGGCTAGCACCTTCAAGAATCACAAAGAGGTGATAGGGAAACCAACTCAAGGAGCTTGGATTCAAAGGAAAAGCTTGGAGCTTCACTATTCACCTTGGCTGAATTTTTTGGAACTTGAAGGAGGAATTTTGTTGCTCAACGGATCCACAAACCGATCGTTGTAAGTATGATTCTGCCATATTTCTTCGTTATTCATTCATGTTTCATGATTATATGATCTTGGGACACCTTATAGAAACCAAACAATTTTAGGGCTGTGTTAGGATTGATTTTTGGAGAAAAATCAGATCTGAAATTTGAGTGCAGTTTACGCAAATACTGCTTCAAATTAAGTGCAGTTCGCTCATGTAACGGGTCCAAAACAGTCCACTAATTCACTGCAGTTCAAGGGGCTGTTCGGGGACTCTTTCGGGGGTGTTCCGGGGCTGAAATATTGTATAAAATAGAAGCAAAATATCAGTGACCAACTGGTATCATTCGGCCATAGCAAGGGGAGAGCAGAAAATTTTTTCAAGTTCGGTCCGTGAGCCTTACTGCTTCCGCTGCGCGAGGGAAGGCGTTCCTACAATTGGCATCAAGAGCGAGGTTGAAAAGTGCTCTTAACCATTCAATTATTATTTAAAGTTTCTATTTTAACATGTTTATATGAGTTATAAATATGATATGCATGTTTAGATGAATGGGCACATTATTGAGTTCATGTGATGAATGGTTTTGATATTTCATGTGATGAATTGATTTTGCATTGGTCGTAAATTTTTATGGCTCTTATTTTTGTAGTTGGTTTTGTTTTTAGGTTGTAAGGCCACAAGGCCATTGTTTATATTCATTGTAATTTTAGTTTTCAATGTAAAATTTCAATTCTTTGTAATATAGAGCACCGAAGTCGCAAAAGGAGCCAATACCACTTTGGAGTGGGATTTGAAGACCAAGGAATGCCTTGGTATATCTTTTGTACTAATTAGATTAGTATAGGAAAAATAAGAGCCTGGTCAATGCAAAATAAATTTTATGTTATATGTATGTTTATTATTTGAATAACATGTCATATAGCCTAGGGTGCCCACTCGTGCATTTTACTTGCCATAACATGTCATAAATGCATTATCATAATAGACATGAAATTATGATTTTATGAAATTTAAAATGTTTAAATTAGAATATGATATGCATTGAAATCATTAATTAGATTAATGTGATCTATGTCTAAAACTTGAATTCTAATATATTTGACTTAATTGGTGCATAATAAATTCCATTGGTATATAGGATGGACACCCGAATATAAATTCCATAGCCGATTCAGTATGGACGGAAATATGGTCTGCACTCGAGATACAATTCCACATACCATTGAATTTTATGACGCACTGAAAATTTATTAAAATGTTTAATAGAATTTTGACCATTTAGAATTCCATGATTTTAGACCTATAAATGCCTAGTATTTTAAGAGTTAAAATATTGTAGCTCACTTATACCACTCTATTTAAATTAGTTTAATAAGAGTAATTAAATTGGTAGAGACTAATAAACATTAGTGACACCATTTTAATAGTTAAAATTGATTTAGCTCACTTATGACAAACTAGTGTAAATAACATTTATGCATTAGCCGCCATAATTTTATACACACTAGTTAGAATAAAATATTAGATATTTTAGATAGAAACCTTAAGTTTAAGATAGTGAGTGGGAGAGGGATATACGACAGTACATCCCGCGATCTCCATTGTTAGTCCAAAAACGTGAGATTCAAAAGGCGCCTCGAGACGACTTTATTTTCGTCCCCCTACGGATGGTGTCCATTTTGGGTCAATATCAAGTTTGGGTTCCAAGAGGATAGAGATTCTAGATGTATCTTGTGAACTGACCTACCCTACGGTGGTACTTCACTCGTTAAGTCAAAGAATCCCGAAATGGCGAGTTACACTCACAAAGGAATAATTAACAGTTAATGAAATTCTTTGATCAAATAAAACGATAGTTGTTTAATATAGGAATAAGAGTTATTCCGGCATATATTAAAAACAACTGAGATTGTCTCAATCTATCATGCGAGTACTTGACCTACCCTATGGCGGCACTTACTTGTGAGATTATAGATCTCCGTGGCATAGTAATTCTCTTAGGTTTCTAATTCATTATTCATGGTTTATGCATCATGTTTAATTTTATGCCAAAATTCTTGATGATTTTAATATGCGATGAATCAATGTTAAATGCATGTTCATTTTATTTTCAGCCATGGTTTTCTCCAATTATTTCCATTATCTCAAATGTTAAGTTGACCGGAGAAAATTATGTTAAGTGGAAAAGTAACATGAACGCTATCTTGGTCTGTGAAGACCTGAAGTTTGTCCTGCCGGAGGAACGTCCTCCCGAACCGGCCAGAAATACTAGCTAAGCTGTGCGCGATTCCTATAAAAAATGGGTCGCAGTAAATGAGAAAGCCCGCTGCTACTTACTAGCAGGGATGTCTGAGGTTCTTGCTGTAAAGCATGAACCTATGGCTCTAGCATCACAGATGATGGAGTCATTAAGGGCATGTTTGGGCAGCCTTCGGAGCGTCATGCCATGAGGCCATGGTCTCAGCGATGACTGTGAGGATGAAGGATGGGACATCAGTCCGAGAGCATGTCTTAAGGATGATGACTTATCTCAATACTGCTGAAACCCATGGAGCTCGTATTGATGAGCGTAGCCAGGTGACCATGATTATGGAAACTCTTCCGAAGAGTTTCCTGCAGTTTAAAAGCAACTATGTTATGAACAAGTTGTCTTTTACTTTGACCCAACTGCTTAATGAACTCACCCATTACGAATCTATGCTGGTGGATCCTCGTAAGACCAGTGCAGAGGCAAATGTTGCCGAATCTTCTAAATCTGCAAAGAAGAAGAAGAAAGGCACTGGAAAGGCTAAGGGTAAGCCCATGAAAAAAAAGAACAAGAAAGGCTCCAAGGAAACCAAGCCCAAAGGAAATGTTTCCATTGCGACAAGAATGGGCATTGGAAAAGGAACTGTCCTAAATACCTTGCTGAGCTAAATGAGAAAAAGGAAACATGTAAATATGATTTACTCGTTATTGAATCTCTATTAGTGGAGGATGATAAATCCGTTTGGATTATAGATTCCGGGGCCACTAACCATGTTTGTTCTTCTTTACAGCTACTTGATTCATGGAGGGACCTTACTGAAGGTGATTACTCCATGAGAGTCGGGACAGGGGATGCCGTTTCAGCAGAGCAGTGGGAGTTTCCAGTTTAAATTTTATTAATAATAGTTATTTAAATTTGAACAATGTGTTATTGTCCTGTTTCCGCAGGAATCTGATTTCTGTTTCTAAACTTATGGATGATGGCTATTCTATTTCTTTTAATAGCAATTCTGTTATTATTGGTAGAAATGGATTGACTATATGCACAGGAAACTCAGAAAAAAAACTTGTATGTGTTAAGACCGTTAACGCATAAGTCACTGCTCAACACTGAAATGTTTAAGGTTGAAAAACTAAAAAATGAAAAGGCAAAAGATTTCTCACGATGACACACATATCTATGGCATCTTAGACTTGGTCACATCAACCTTGACTCGGATAAATAGATTGATAAAGGACGGAGCCTTAAACCAGTTAAAGCTCGGGACTTTACCAGTTTGTGAATCCTATTTAGAAGGAAAATGACCAAGAACCTTTTTTCGGAAAATATATAAGAGCCAGTCAACCACTAGAGCTAATACACTCGGACATTTGCGGACCAATGAATGTAAAAGCTCGAGGTGGTTATGAATACTTCGTCACATTTATTGACGATTATTCAAGATATGGGTATGTCTACCTAATGCATCACAAATCAGATACCTTTGAAAAGTTCAAAAAATATCGTGCTGAGGTTGAGAACCAATTAGGCAAGACAATCAAAACTCTACGATCAGATCGTGGAGGGGAATACCTCGACAGAGACTTCGAGGAATTATTAGTTGAGCATGGGATAGTATCCCAGCTCACAGCACCTGGAACACCACAACAAAATGGTGTTGCAGAAAGGAGAAATCGAACCCTACTAGACATGATAAGATCTATGATCAGTTATAGCTCACTACCTAGTTCATTCTGGGGATATGTACTGCAAACCGCAATGTATATCCTTAATGTAGTTCCATCTAAGTCTGTTCCTAAGAATCCCTTAGAGTTGTGGAATGGTCCTAAGGCCAGTTTACGAAATTTCCGCATATGGGGGTGTCCAGCACATGTGCTGAAGAATAAGACTACAAAGCTGGAACCACGTTCTTAGGTGTGCCTATTTGTAGGCTACCCGAAGGAAACTAGGGGTGGATTCTTCTATAGTCCTGATGATAACAAAGTATTTATATCGACAAATGCTACGTTTCTAGAGGAGGACTATATGAGGATTTCAAACATCGTAGTAAAATGTTACTCGAGGAGTTACTTACTGGTTCGACCAGCGCGCCATTGTCAACGAAAG
Source organism: Zanthoxylum bungeanum (assembly GCA_019454045.1). Classification (NCBI taxonomy): domain Eukaryota; kingdom Viridiplantae; phylum Streptophyta; class Magnoliopsida; order Sapindales; family Rutaceae; genus Zanthoxylum; species Zanthoxylum bungeanum. The sequence continues at coordinate 62,526 of SKCR01000172.1, forward strand.
TTGACAAATACATAACACCTTTGACATCTGATAGTCAGATACTTCCCAATCAGAATGATCTACCACCTAGACGCAGTGGGAGAGTTGTACGACAATCTGATCGCTACCTTGGGGTTGGAGAGGCACAAGTTGTCGCCTCCAGCGATGGTGTAGATGATCCATTGACCTACAGTAGTGCAATGGATGATCCTGACAAAGAAGAATGGCTCAAAGCCATGAACCTGGAGATGGAGTCCATGTACTCCAACTCAGTCTGGGAGCTTGTAGACCAACCTGATGGAGTAAAACCCATAGGTTGCAAGTGGATCTACAAGAGGAAGAGGGGATCAGATGGGAAGGTACAGACCTTCAAAGCTAGACTAGTGGCCAAGGGTTATACCTAGAAAGAGGGAGTTGACTATGAGGGAACTTTCTCGTCAGTAGCTAGCTAAAATCCATCCGCACTCTTCTATCCATAGCCGCATATTATGACTATGAAATCTGGCAAATGGACGTCAAGACTGCATTCTTGAATGGCAATTTTGATGAAAGTATCTATATGATACAACCAGAAGGGTTCATCGCCCAAGGTCAAGAGCAAAAAGTTTGCAAACTGCAAAGGTCTATTTATAGACTCAAGCAGACATCTCGATCTTGGAATATACGATTTGATACAACGATCAAGTCCTATAATTTTGAGCAGAATGTTGATGAGCCTTGTGTATACAAGCACGTCATTGACGGGAAGGTGGTTTTTCTTGTCTTATACGTTGATGACATCTTACTCATTGGGTATGATGTAAGGATATTATCAGACGTAAAAACCTGGCTAGCTGACCAATTCCAAATGAAAGATTTGGGAGAGGCGAGTTATGTTCTTGGGATCCAGATACTCCGAGATGGCAAGAAATGACTGTTAGCTATGTCTCAGACATCCTACATCGATAAGATCCCTGTGCAATTCGGGATGCAGAATTCCAAGAAAGGCAATCTGCCTTATCAGTATGGAATTCATTTGTCGAATGAACAGTCTCCTAAGACACCTCAGGGTATTGAGCAAATGAGACATATCCCATATACCTCAGCAGTTGGTAGTCTCATGTATGCCATGTTATGCATGAGACCGGACATCTATTTTACAGTGGGAGTAGTCAGTAGGTTTCAGTCAAATCCAGGATTGGATCACTGGGTGGCTGTGAAACACATTCTCAAATATCTTAAGAGAGAACGAGAGATTATATGCTAGTATATTCTGGAAGGATATACAGACTCTGATTTTCAGTCAGATGTTGATTCCAGGAAATCAACATCTGGATCAGTGTTCACCCTAGGTGGTGGGGCTATTGTATGGCGGAGCGTAAAACAATCTTGCATTTCCGACTCCACCATGGAGGCTGAATATGTAGCAGCTTGTGAAGCAGCTAAAGAAGCATTCTGGCTCCATAAATTCTTGGGAGATCTGGAAGTTGTTCGGACATGGATGATGAACCACTCACCCTCTATTACGATAATAGTGGAGCAGTGGCGAACTCCAAAGAGCCAAGAAGCCAAGAGGGGAAAGCATCATCAGGGAGATAGTGCAGAGAGGGGACGTTAGCGTCACAAAGATTGCATCCGCAGAAAACCTTGCTAATCCATTTACAAAGACCTTGCCGGCTAAAGTGTTTGAGGGTCACCTAGATGGTCTGGGTTTACGTGACATGTCCCATTTGCTCTAGTGCAAGTGGGAGATTATTGGGATGTATGCCCTAGAGCTACATGTGATGTAAATGGTTTCATGTGTTTAGAAATAAAATGCTGCATTATTCATTTATCAAATTGTTTGTTTAATTTCGCATATTATATATCTTCATAAATACCATAGATTACTTATGTACCTTCAGACTTGGTGTATGAGTGTCATGCACCAGAGGATTTAAGTCTGAAGTAAGTAATCTTAAATAGTCCATAGAGAGCAAACAAACCGGGTACTTTATTTGTGGTTTATCTATAGATGCGGTCCATTCTATATTTGGATGTCGATCTTAATCCGGATCGTCCATGTAGAGACATGAGAATGGAGGAACCTTATATGATGTGATCATATAGGACTGGACCCAGATATAAATGATATTCTTATAATATCTGTTAAACAAAGAAAGTCATTTCGATCTACTTGATGGTCATATATGGATTGATCTAATCCTGAGTGTACTACGAACTCCTGTATTGCGGGATATATCATTTGATTTACAAAGGTGAGGTTGGTGTAGCAATCCCAACCAATATCTACGTACTTGAGGGCATAGTCTGTTATATGGCTGTGAACGTTTTACATAGACATGGAATTCACTCATTCTTACGAGAAGTAGATGAGTATCTCTCTTAAGGGTTGATTCGGTACTTGAACGATTTGAACGCTCAAGTCTTTCTATTACGAATAGAAAGATTTATATTCATAACAGTTATGAATAAATCGTTCATTAGAGAATCAATGGTACTTAAGGTAAAAAATAATTAGAGGGGATAACGGATATTATGACCTGGCTCTAATTGCGAGATATTCATGAAGGATCAATTTGTATGCAATGACTATATCGTGGACACCGACTTGGTTCGGCTTAACATTTCATCTACACCGACGAGAGTGCAACTTCGGATTTTTAGTGGAATAACCTGGAGTTAATAATTCGGAATATTTAATTAAGAGCTTAATTAATATTTAAAGATTATTGGAGCTCGGAACCGTAGGTCCACTTGGTCCCCGTGCTAGCTCGATTTACTTTAGCGGAGCTAATATAATTGGATGGTCCAATTATATACTCACAAAGAATAAATATTATTAATATGATTAATAATATTAATTACATCACACTTGAGACTTTATATTAAAAGTTAATATAAAGTATTAATAATTATAATTATATGATAATTATTAAATTAGAACATTAAATTATATATGATATAATTTAATAAGGCTAAGAATTATTACCAAGGTAGGATTCCTTATTGGATAAGGAATATGATTTGTTTATTTGAGAAACAAAATCAAATCCTAAACACCCCTTGGCCGAAATTACCCTATATGATAAGGAATACGATTTGTTTGTTTAAGAAACAAAATCAAATCCTAATTCCCTAGCCATGGCCGAAATTCATGTATGATAAGGAGTAGGATTTGTTTATTTTGGAAGCAAAATCAAACTAATATTCTTTACCTTGGCCGAATTTTATAGGGGTTGGGAGACTAATGGTTGATTTGTTTTATGAAACAAATTACCCATAAGTATAAAAGAAAAATTATGATTTAATTTTTCAGATTCAAGAATTAGAAAACCCTAGCCTCCATATCTTCTTCAAGCTCTCAAAAGTTGAGAAAGTGAATTGAAGAACCTGAAATTATTTTCGGTGTGTGATCTAGATTATTCTGTGAGTGTAGCCCACACTACCCTCCGTTGGTAACGAGACATAGCTCGGAAGACCTTGTGACGTTGTAAAGAACCCCAAAACCCTCCCTATACCTCACGACAGTGGGCAATTTTCCAGCCCATTGCCGCACGCCATTACCAATCCCGGGACTCGGTTTTTGTTTGTTTTTCATTTGGGTTTTTGGGAAACACTTTTGGGGAATTTTAGGGCTGTGTTAGGGTTGATTTTTGGAGAAAAATCAGATCTGAAATTCGAGTGCAGTTTACGCAAATACTGCTTCAAATTAAGTGCAGTTCACGCGTGTAACGGGTCCAAAACAGTCCACTAATTCACTGTAGTTCAAGGAGCTGTTCGGGGACTGTTTTGGGGGTGTTCCGGGGCTGAAATATTGTCTAAAACAGAAGCAAAATATCAGTGAACCAACTGGTATCATTGCCATAGCAAGGCAGAAGGAGAGAGCAGAAAATTTTTCAAGTTCGGTCCGTGAGCCTTACTGCTTCCGCTGTGCGAGGGAAGGCATTCCCTACAATTGGAAGGCGTTCCCTACATGAAGTGCGTTACGTCGTCACCGGAAGGGTAATACTCAGTAATTTTTCTAGTTTTTTGACTTCTATTTCCGCTGTTTTGGACTGTTGTATTCTCTATTTTCACTACTTTTTGGGGGATAATTTTAGTCTTGGTTTGGGGGTTATTTTTAGAACTGTTTTGGGCGTTTTAAGTAGTGTTGTTTGGGTGATTTCTTGGACTGGTTTTAGGGACTGGTTTTGGGGTTATTTTTGGTGGTTGAGGGGCTGTTGTGGGTTATTTTCGGTGGTTGATGGGGCGGTTTTGGGGTGTCAATGTCGTAGGTGGTTGTGGTTGCTGAATCTATTAGTTTATGTGTGTGTTCGGTGATGAGAGAGCTATGTGCGTGAATGGAGAGGAGTGTTGTGTGCTTCCAGAGCCAAGGGAAAATAGGGTTGGTTTGGTTCTCTTTTTATAATAGCATGCTAGAGTTTTTAGTTAAGGAAGGAAATCATGCAAAATAGGGAAAGAATATTTGTATTTTTGGTGGGGGAATATCTTTAAATTGGTAGGTGATTTGATTTAATTTAGGAAGGGTATTATTTTGATTTTAATTGGATTTGATGTAATTAATTGGATTTGATTTAATTTAAACATGTGTTTAATGTGTTGAATTTTTTTGGATGGGATTTGTGGGCTTGGCTCTTTGGTGGGCTTGGGTGTGGCTAATATTAAAACAGAAACAAAGACGATCGTTCGAACGTGTTTTTGGACGCTGCACGAATGCCCGCAATTTTTTTTACCGTTCGAACACGTTTCTAAACGCGGGATGAATGGACATACAGTGATAATGTGAATTAAATATGACGACATATTTTTTCCCTTTTGACGTTCGTCTCCCGCAACTTCCGTAACTTGTCGAGTAGTGCCTCCCAACGAGGCTCATCATTGGGCTTTCATACAAAATTACAAGTGACTATCGTCGCCCCCACTTTGATGGGCTTGTGCAGTGTGTGACAGTGACAATCCTATCAAAGTCATGCATACATTTTTACTTACCTTGCTCGCCAGCTGCCGCCTGACTTACCTGTTGTTCTAAGATGCTTCAAATTGAGTTGACGGTGGTGAGGTGCTGCGACCCCTGGTCCATTCCCGAACCGTTAGTGTGTGAGGTGGTCCATTCCCAAACCGTTACTGTGAGGTGGTCCATTCCCGAACCGTTACTGTGAGGTGGTCCATTCCCGAATCGTTACTGTATGAGGTGGTCCATTTTCAAACCGTTACTGTATGAGGTGGTTTATACCCGAACCGTTACTGTATGAGGTGGTCCATTCCCGAACCGTTACTGTGAGGTGGTACATTCCCGAACCATTACTGTATGAGGTGGTCCATTCCTGAACCGTTACTGTGAGGTGGTCTGAACCCGAACCATTACTGTATGAGGTGGTCCGTTCCTGAACTGTTACTGTGAGGTGGTCCGTTCCTGGAAGGTGTGGTAGGCTGGTCGCCCCCAGACTCGGTTTATCTTTTTTGTTATTTGTTGCTTGCACTCGGCCAAGGTGTATAATTTGATGCAGTGTTCTGTATTTTCATATTATATTACTCTCTTTTACAAGATAGTCTCAATAGTTGTACATATTATTGCCCTCAAAGGATGCTCAGTGTCAAAACCAGAGAACCTTCAAAGTACTCGATGCAACTCAAATCCGACCGTTTTGAATAGAGGATCTGAACCAGACTCAAAGTGTGTGTGTGTCAAGGTTCTTTTACAGCTCGATCCTTAAGTAAGCCAACTTGATGATTTCGTTTTAAAGAATGGGGTCAATGAGTCAAACCAACCTAGATGTCTTGATCATGCTCTGTAAATACTTCTCTGTACTCAATATTATATGGTTTTCTTTTTCTTTTCTTTCGTCTTTTTTTTAAACATACCTACCCTTTAAAGTAGCATTTCTCCTCATGGTGGTCCTAATACTCGCCCATGGGAAGCTTCACGCTTATTGGTTATAGGTGGTTTATATTATCTACCTTAGAGACTTTTCTTTCGTATCTAACCATACCACATATCATAACACAAGTAAGTCAGGATGGACATCTAAGCGAACGATCATTCATCGATCCGCAATCTCTTCAACTAGTCACTTTGCCGACTACTTAGGCTTTCACTATTGAGATCCTACGATTAAGTGCTCGTGAGTCTAGTCGAGACCAACCACTTAAAACACCGGATGAGAGCACGTCTCGTGCTTATCGTCTCTAAGGTTTCGATCTAAAGCAAATAATTTCATCATCGGACTTATGCCTAACCATTAAGGACCTCTCTCTCTCTCTCTCTCTCTCTCTCTCTCTCTCTCTTTTTCACTCCACTAGAATTCTTCCTTTCAACTGCTGATAATATGGGCCTCAACTTTAGGATTCATTCCCACAACTGCTGATACGATATGGGCCTCGACCCTGCGATTCATTCTCGTAATTGCTGATACTATATGGGCCTCAACCTTGGGATTCATTCATGAAACTGCTGATACTGTGTGTGCCTCGACCCTGGGATTCATTTCTGAAACTGCTGATGCTGTGTTACTGCTCCTGGCTTGCTTGTATTTGCCGCTTTTTCTTTCGTTTCTTCGAAACTTGTGAACACAAAACAAACAACAAAAAAATGCAAGTACGTTACGTGTATGTATGCATGCATGGATGTGTTTCCTATTTCGTTGGGTTAGGTCTTCCGCCAGTTCTTCCAGTGATTGCTCGGTCTCCTCTCTCTCAGGCAAAATATTGCTTCAACCTGTCCACGTTGATTGGCTTGGTGAACTCGTTCCCTTCTAAATCTTACAGTCTCACTACCTCGTTTCCTATCACTTTCTTGACTACGTAGGGTCCTTCCCAGTTGGGTCTGAACTTTCCTCTCGGGTCCATCGTCGATATCTTTGACTGCTTCAGTACTAGGTCACCTTCTCTAATCTTGGTAGGACGCACCTTCTTGTTGAATGCTCGAGCCAATCTCTTCTAGTATATCTGTATATGATGCAAGGACTTCATTCTCTTCTCATCCAATAATGCTAACTATTCGAATCTCTGTGAGGCCCATTCTTATTCAGGTAACTCTGCCTCCGCTTATACCTTAACTTCTACCGATAATACTGCTTCCATTCCGTAAACCAACGAATATGGTGTGGCTCCCGTTGCCGTTCTCAAAGAAGTTCTGTACCCCTACAGGGCGTACGGTAGTTTTTTCGCCCCATCTCTGTAACTTTATGTCATCTTGGCTAGTATCTTCTTTATCGTCTTATTGGCTGCCTCGACTGCCCCATTTGCTTATGGTTTGTAAGGTGATGACTTGTGATGTCCTATCTCATACCTCTGTAGCATCACCTTTTTTTCTCTTGAAACTGGACTCCGTTGTCTGTTACCACATGATGCAACATTCCGTATCGACATATGATGTTTCGAGCTATTAACTTCGCCATCTGCCTTGCTGTAATGTTACGAAACGACTCGGCTTCTACCCATTTGAAAAGTAGCCCACCGCCACTACTATGAAACGATGCCCATTTGACACGTGTGGTCGAATTTCTCTGATCATGTCGATTCCCCATGCTGAGAAAGGCCATGGCTCCGATAGCTTGTGCAACTCCATGTGTGGTAAATGGTTCAAGTTACCGTGTGCTTGACAATTGTGGCAATACTTCACCAGCTTCGCACAGTCAGCTTCCATGGTCGACCAGTAGAAGCCTTGCCTTACTATATTGCGAGACAAATTCAATCCGTTCATGTGCGGTCCGCATACTCCGACATGTACTTCTTCCAATGCTTTCTGAGCCTCTTCCTTTCTTAGCACTTCAGTTGGATGCCATTTGCTTGTCTCTTGTATAGTTCTCCATTCAAACTCACGTATTGGGAGGCCAACTTCTGAATGGCTATCCCGTCCTTCCTACCTACTTCTTATGGGAATTCTCTGCGCTCTAGGTACCGTTGAATATCATAGTACGAAGGTCTTCCATCATCGACTTCTACTTCTAAGACTTTGTCAATCTCGTAACTGAGCTTGCTTGTTGTCGTCAACACTAGAGGTCTCATCACCAATTTCTCCGGATTCTCCCAAGTTACGGGTAGGGTGGCTAACGCGTCTACCATTTGGTTCTCTTCTCGCGGCAAGTGCTGGAATTTACAATCGGGAATAGCTTGTGCCAGCTTCCTGAGATGAAAAAGGTAGGGTCTCAACCGTTCCTCCTTCAACTCTCATTCTCTTTGTATCTGTCGGACTACCAACATCGAGTCTCCATAAACTTCTACGTTCTTTGCTCCTAAAGTTATCAATGCTCTCAATCCGAAAGTGCATGCTTCATACTCGGCCATGTTGTTGGTCACTCCGAACGTCAGTCTCTTAGCCATAGGTAGGGTTTCTCCTTCGAGGGTTACTATCACGATTCCTATTCCGACTCCTTTATAATTCACCACTCATTTGAAATACATCTTCCATCCTTGGACTATTATTGCTTAGATTTCCTCGTCGGGGAATTCAAACTTGTACTGAACTCCGCTACAGCTCGCCCTTTGATTACTTTGGAAGTGAGATACTCAATATCAAACTCCGTCAGCAATACAACCACCTGCCTAACTTCCCTACTAGCGAAGGTACTGAATGCAAATACTTTAAGGGATTCTCCTATGCTACCACTTGGATCTCCTAAGACTAGAAGTAATGACGCAATTTTCTAGATGCCCACACTACCGCCAAACAAATCTTTTCTACTTCTTGATAGCGGGCTTCATATGGAAGTATCTTCTTACTGAGATAGTAGACTGTATGTTCTACCCCTGTCTCATCCGCTTATACCATCATCGCCCCCAACACTTTGGGTTCTATGGCCAAATACAGTACTAAGGGTTTACCTGGTCTTGGAGGTTTCAAGACGGGAGGTTTCACTAGGTATTCTTTGATCTTGTTAAAGGCTTCGCACTGCTCATTCCACCTCACCGGCTCGTCCTTCCTCAACAGCTTGAAGATGGGCTCGCACACTAATGTCAATTTGGTGATGAATCGACTGATGTACTGGATCTTCCCATGGAAGACTCTAACTTCTTTCTCCGTCTTCGGCTCAGACATCTCGATAATCACTTTGATCTTCTCAGGGTCTACTTCTATTCCTCCCATTCCTACCGTATATCCTAGCAGCTTTCCTGAGGTTACCCCGAACACACACTTCTTGGGATTTAGTCGCAGGTTGTATGCGTCGACTCTCTAAAAGAACTTCTTTAGTGCTTATACGTGTCCGCTTCTCGTCTCTGACTTTACCATCATGTCGTCCATGTATACTTCGATCTCCTTATGCATCAAGTCATGGAATAACGTAGTGGCCATCCATTGATAAGTGGCTCATGCATTCTTGAGCCCAAACGGCATCACCTTGTAACAATATGTGCCCCACTCAGTGACAAAAGCAGTCTTATGCTTGTCTTCTTTAGCCATAAGAACCTGATTATATCATGAGAACCCATCCATGAATGAGTACATGGCAGATAAAGCCGCGCTATCAACCAGTACGTCAATATGGGGTAAAAGAAAATCATCCTTGGGCAAGCTTTGTTAAGGTCTCTATAGTCTACGCACATTCTGACCTTCCCATCCTTCTTCGGTACCGGCACAACATTTTCTAACCACTCGGGGTATTTCACTACTTCTAGAAATCCCACGTCCATCTACTTTTTGACTTCTTCTCTAACCTTTTTGGCTCAGTCAGGTCTCATCCTTCGGAGATTCTGCTTTACCGGTCTCATGTTCGGATAAGTCAGTATTACGTGCTGGGCGATACTTCTATCTACTCTGGGAATGTCCTCGTAGGACCAAGCGAATACCTTACATTATTTAATTAGAATTTCCTCTAATTTCTTCCGTTCTTCAGAGGTAACCTCACTCGTAATTGGAATTTCCTTGGGGCTTTCAGGCATACCAAGGTTAAATGCGTTTATTTTGGTTGAGTTAATGTCAAATATGCTCAAGTCGTGCAAGTTAAAAGGAAGAGACTCAGGAAAGTAAGCGAAATGAATGTCTTTATTATTAGCGAATGCAGGATTACAATCAAACAAATCAGGGAAATAAACGTCTTCATCGTTTGCCGCCTTGCCTTCCTCGGTCTCCTTGTTCTCCTCAAACGTCAGGCTCTCCAACTGCATCAGCTCCTCTTCCCACTTATCTTCCTTCTTAGCAACTTCTTTTGCTAGAGGCTCCTTGACCATCACGTCCTGGAAGATCTCAAATCCTAGTACCATGATCTCATTGACTTCCACTGGTTCAGGCTCTCCTTGGTACTCCGTAGCCTTCACGAAGTATTCTGTCAGCTTTATCCCTTTCTTCTTAGTCTTCGGCTTATCCTCGTCGGACTCGTATCCCAATCCTCTCCTGGTGGTCTGCCTCTTGAAGTCCGGCAGTGCTCATTCAACACACGAACTTGAGCCTGGCTCAAACTTCATTTTCTCCATGATCCTAGCCACCTTAGGATCCACCCACTCCTCAAAGCTTACCGCCACTTGAAACCTTGTGAAAGGTTGTATCTCCAAAGTGGCCACAACATTGTCTACCTCAGCCTTGATGGTGACGATCTCCCCTCCATACGAAAATTTGATGACTTGGTGCAAAGTGGAGGGCACGCCCCCAAGCTTGTGAAACCAAGGCCTCCCCAATAACAAAGCAAAAGTGGCCAGAATATCAAGCACCGTGAACTCAACCTCATCCTCAATTGTGCCCACTTTGACCACCGCAGTAAAAGTTCCCTCTACTCCCCGCTTACTATCATCATACTCCTTGATAGTCATGTTGGAGGGACTCAAATCTATCGCCTTCATACCCAACCTCGATAGAATCTTCAACGGGCACACATTAATAGATGAGCCATCATCCACCATCACACATGATGTCCTCTTTCCCTTCACTTCCGCTCTAATGAACAATGGCCTATTGTGATCCCTTCCCTCCAACGGGAGCTCTTCCTCAGAGAATGTTATCACCTACAAAGCTTCATTCTGCACCGATCTTACGAATATTACGGGGTTAGTATCCTCTGGTACCACTATCTTACTCTAAGCCTCCACCATGGCACGCCTATGCTCATGAGATGCACACAATAACTCCCAAATGCTCATCTGTGCTCGTGTCTTCTTCAACTGATGCAACACTACATCTCCATCAGCATTATCCACTTTCTCTATCACTTCCCTACCTTATGCCAATACTTCCTTTCCTTTCTCTGCTACATCACCGTAAAAATGCCCACTGCGTGTTATCCTCTTCACCTCATCTTCATCACTGCCGAGAAGTTCTCCAAGAAATTATTTCACTGCTTCGTCTCATCTTCACTATTACTATCCCAAATCCCCAGGCAAAAGGCTTGGCGGTCAAAGGTTTGGAGGACAAGGCTTTCGGGTAGGCCGGAGCTAATCATGTAGGTGGGTGGTGGAATGAAGTGATAGTTGTGTGTAGGGGGTTTCTCTGTGTGATGGGTTGTTCTTTTTCTGGGTCGGGTATTTTATGGGAGTTGATGAGGTCTTGGATTTCATGCTTGAGGCGGATGCTGTTATCGGTGTCGTGGCATTTTTGTTGGTGGTAATGGAAATATAGGTTCATGTTGAGGTGTGGTGGTGGAGGGTTGAGAAGTGGTCTAGCTTCTTAGGGTTTTAGGAGTCATTGTCTCTTCAACTTATCAAGCACCTTAGACAAAGGCTTACCAATGTTAGAAAATCGCTTGTTCCTGATGGCGGTAACTTTAGTAGAAACAGGTTTGGCTCCCGATGGCCCCCCAATGGTCCTCATATTCAGGCCATAAAACTTCTTATTCTCAGTTTCTTCCTCCTCAATGTCCATAACAGCTGCCTCAACTGTCGAAAATCATTAATCATAGATGTCATCCTCCACAGCTTGCCGTAAATAGAGAGCTTAGTGCCCTTGATGATCATATTGATCTGGTTCTTCTCCGAGGGCCGAGTCTGCATCTTCAAAAGTTGGCTCCTTCAGCGATCTACATAATGATTGAAGCTCTCCTCCGGCTTCTGTTTGGTATTCTCCATGTCGTGGAGCGACAAGTCGATCTCCAAATTCGTGACATACTGATTCAGAAAGGCCTCCGCCAATGCCCTCAAATCATCATTGATTTTCCTCTCAAGGCTATGATATCACTCCACAGGCGGCGCTCCCTCTAGCGACATCCTAAACATCTTCTGAACCTGACGCTTCGACAGACCCACCGAACTCATCATCGAAATATACTGTCGAAAATGGACCCTCAGATCCCCGTTCTTATGGAACTTAGCTATGTCGGGCATCTTAAACTGAGAAGGCAACTGCTCCTCGAAAGTCATCACCTCGTAGTCCAGTAGGTCCTCATGCTTACCCCTCATCTTGCGGGTAACTAACTCTACCTGATCCCTGAGTTTCTGCAATTCAGTCTGAGACCCGGCTACCCTTCCCGTGGCATACTCAGCAATGACATCATCAAAAATAGGGATCTCATCACTCATCCTGATCGGAGGCTCTTCACTTTTGACATTCTCAGAGCTTCATGCCCCTCCTACACGGGGCACCGCCATATTGGCCACAGCGACGGTCAAAGCTTGCAACTGCTCAGTGATCTTAGTGAGATTAGTCTCCAACTAATCCATGCGAGTGTTGGGATGTATGCCCTAGAGCTACATGTGATGTAAACGGTTTCATGTGTTTAGAAATAAAAGGATGCATTATTCATTTATCAAATTATTTGTTTAATTTCGCATATTATATATCTTCATAAATACCATAGATTACTTTTGTACCTTCAGACTTGGTGTATGAGTGTCATGCACCAGAGGATTTAAGTCTGAAGTTAGTAATCTTAAATAGTCCATAGAGAGCAAACAAACTGGGTACTTTATTTGTGGTTTATCTATAGCTGCGGTCCATTCTATATTTGGATGGCGATCTTAATCCGGATTGTCCATGTAGAGACATGAGAATGAAGACACCTTATATGATGTGATCATATAGGACTAGACCCAGATAGAAATGACATTCTTATAATATCCGTTAAACAAAGAAAGTCATTTCCATCTACTTGATGGTCATATATGGATTGATCTTAATCCTGAGTGTACTACGAACTCTTGCATGGCGGGTTGTGTCCTTTGATTTACAAAGGTAAGGTTGGTGTGTAGCAATCCCAACCAATAACTACGTGCTTTGGGGGCACAGTTTGTCATGTAGCTGGGAACGTCTTATATAGACATAAAATTCACTCCTTCTTGCGAGAAGTAGATGAGTATCTCTCTTAAAGGTTGATTCGGTACTTGAACGATTTGAGCGCTCAAGTCTTTCTATTACGAATAGACAGATTAATATTCATAATAGTTATGAATAAATCGTTCATTAGAGACTCAATGGTACTTAAGGTAAAAATAATTAGAGTGGTATAACAGACATTTTAACTCTGCTCTAATTATGAGATATTCGTGAAGGATCAATTCGTATGCAATGACTATATCGGTGGACACCGACTTGGTTCGGCTTAATATTTCATCTACGGCAATGAGAGTGAAACTTCAGATTTTTAGTGGAATAATTCGAAGTTAATAATTCAGAATATTTAATTAAGAGCTTAATTAATATTTCGAGATTATTGGAGCTCGGAAACGTAGGTCCACTTGGTCCCCGTGCTAGCTCGATATACTTTAGCGGAGCTAATATAATTGGACGGTCCAATTATTTACTCACAAAGAATAAATATTATTAATATGATTAATAATATAATTACATCATACTTGAGACTTTATATTAAAATTTAATATAAGGTATTAATAATTATATAATAATTATTAAATTAGAACATTAAATTATATATAATATAATTTAATAAGGCTAAGAATTATTTTGGAAACAAGAATCATCACCATGGTAGGATTCCTTATTGGATAAGGAATAGGATTTGTTTGTTTGAGAAACAAAATCAAACCCAATCACCCTACCTTGGCCGAATTCCTTCATTGGTAAGGAATATGATTTGTTTGTTTAAGAAGCAAAATCAAATCATAATTACCTTAGCCATGGCCGAAATTCCCTATATGGTAAGGGATATGATTTGTTTATTTTGGAAGCAAAATCAAACTAGAATTCCTACCCTTGGCCGAATTTTGTAAGGATGGGAGACTAATGGTTGATTTGTTTTATGAAACAAATTACCTAAAGTATAAAAGAAAAATTATGATTTAATTATTCAGATCTAGACATTAGAAAACCCTAGCCTCCATCTCTTCTTAAAGTTCTCAAAAGTTGAGAAAGTGAATTGAAGAACCTGAAATTAATTCGGTATGTGATCTTAATCTCTAAACCGTTTAGAGATAATTTGTGAGTGTAGCCCACACTACCCTCAGTAGGTTTCGAGACATAGTTCGGAAGACCTTGTGAAGTTGAAAAACCCTTCTCCCCTCTTTCTATCATTCACGGCAGTGGGCAATAAAACCTCACTACTGTGCGCGCAAATAAGGGTTCCCTGGGGCTCGGTTTTGTTTGATTTTAATTTGGGTTTTTTAGGAAACACTTTTAGGGAATTTTAGGGCTGTGTTAGGATTGATTTTAATTGAAAAATTAGATCTGAAATTACACAGCAGTACACGCAAATACTGGTTCAATTTAGGTGCAGTTCGCGCGTGTAACGGGTTGCAAAACAGTCCACTAATTCACTGTAGTTCAAGAGGCTATTTGGGGACTATTTCGGGGGTATTCCGGGGCTGATATCTTGTCCAAAATAGAAGCAAAACATCAGCAAACTCACTGGTGTGGTTCGACCAAAGCAAAGGGAGAGCATAAAATTTTTTCAAGTTCGGTCCGTGAGCATTACCGCTTCTGTTGCATGAGGGAAAACATTCCATACAGTGAGAACACTCATTATCTGACTCACTCATTTTCGCTAACGGTATGAGTCTTCCTTCTTCTCTAACACAACAAAAATCTATGGCGGCTTTAAAACTATGAGTTAGCAATATACATGTATGCGTGCAATGAATGAAATATATAAAACGCGTAAGGTAATCAAACATAATATATCCTTCCGACCTTATTTCTCCCACACTCATGGTAAGCCTATTTTTGGGTTCTAGATATGACTTATTCTATGCACCGATGCAAGGTACACAAAATCGCTCTCTTCTATGATACGGGGTGAACCTCGACTACTTTGGTCCCTTTCCATCGGTAAAAGATAAAGACCCCCATTAACAACATGGACTAAGCCTATTATGGGATCACGCCATTGTCTAGAAACGATGAATTGGGCTTTCGGTAACCATGGTCATGGGATGAACTTATAAGTGTCCAAAAATATACAAATATACCATAACAAGGCATATCCTTTCTAGATGAAAGCCAGTGCGGATATCGAACTCATGTTTCTAGCATATTTGGATCATGTTTGGACTTTCTAAACCCATCAATGTTTTCATACAATTTGGCCCATTATCATTTCAAAGCATTCAATCATACTATTGCAAGGTGTAAACTTGTCCCAGTTAAAAAAGGCCCAACATGGTTACACTTTTGCAATAACGTGGCTAAACAATTTCAAATGATAGAGGGCCCAAACACAAAGTAGCCCATCGGCATTTTAGAAGCTTTTGGCCTAATTGTCATAAGACACAAACTCGTCCCAGTTTAAATGGCCCAACAAGTTCACATCTCATAACAAGAGGTCCAACTGAATCAAATGATGATGGTCCCAAACACAAGTATAAAAGGGTGGTTTCTATAGGTCAGATAACTATGGTTCACATGCAGGTTTATAAGAGTATAGATGAAGGCTCCTGTCGGTAAAGGATTGCCCACAACTAGGTCTCCCCACTCAAGGGTTCGAGCGACCAAGTGAGCGTACCTTTTTTATACCCTAAGGTACGTGCCAACAAACAATGATAACATATAATGATCCGCCGCTTCGAGTGAAAATGTCTTCACTATACATAAATAACTGTCAAATGGATTTCTCTATTGAAAATTCTCCAGAGGGAGGGTAGAGCGAACTCTCTTAAATACCCTTGCCTCTTTGGCTCTTATCGCCTTGGTGACAGGAATAAACAACAGATCATCCAAAATAGTCCATCACTTTAGATGATTATCTAGATGTCTTTACAGCTTTTCCTTTTGGCTAAAAAAAGATAGTGAGTGAAGGAAGACACCAATCATTATCTAACTCCATTAATACTTTAAGTTAAATTAACACTAGACAAAGTTAACTATAGTAAAAATCACAAACATTACAAGACATTATTTTGGGGCTGATTCTCTATCCCCAGTGGAGTCGTTAGACTATAGAACACAGAAGTGGACGACGCTGTCCGGGCTCGCGGCTCGATAGGGAGTACAGAGTAGCCCGCGGGGGACTAAACCGGAGAAATAAAATGGAGTCACCACCTAGTGTGAACTGGAAAATGATTAAGGTCGCACTCACCCCTCGCAAGGAAGACCTCAAACCATTGGGTTCAGAATGGTCCATTACTTATGCCAATTGTAATGAAAAGATTTATGCAATAGTATAATCAAGTCTCATGCAATGCATACAAGATAATTTAATCAACAAACAAGATTGCACACCCATAATCATGGATAAAAAAGAAGGCAAAATACATAATCCATAAACGTATTAAACAATAAAGCGCAATAATGTAATTAATAACAATTGTAAAGGCATTAATAATGAAAGTGAGCACACAATCTCATGAACATATCAAATAAATAAATACCGAAACATAAATAATTAATAACAGTAAAAGGCATTAATAGAGTAAGATGATTAAGTATGTAATGTAAAAAAAAATGACTAAGGAAGCAAACATGCATGAAATATGAGGAAGAGAAGTCGATTCACTATATGCATGTTCGTGGTGCGTTTGATAACGCGTTCGAATGGTAAACAGAATGTTCGCATTCGTATAGCATGCGTAAACGCGTTCGAACTGAAATGAGACAGAATATTCGCGTTCGTATT
This sequence comes from Zanthoxylum bungeanum, assembly GCA_019454045.1. Lineage (NCBI taxonomy): Eukaryota > Viridiplantae > Streptophyta > Magnoliopsida > Sapindales > Rutaceae > Zanthoxylum > Zanthoxylum bungeanum. The sequence continues at coordinate 79,412 of SKCR01000172.1, forward strand.
GCATTCGGGTACGCGTTCGAATGAGATGAGACCTGATGCCTAATAAAACAAAATGCATGCACGTTCGAGTAGGCTTTATAAACGCGTTCGAATAAAAATGAGACAGAATGTTCACGTTCGTTTGGTATTTAGGAAGGCGTTCGAATGAAAATGAGACAAAATATTCACGTTCGCATAGTGTTCGGGAATATGTGTGAACGGGATAAGACTTGATGCACGGTAAAATAAAATACATGCGCGTTCGAGTAGCATTCGTAAACGTGTTCGAATGAAATGAGATAGAATGTTCGCGTTCATATAATGTTCAGGAACTTGTTTGAACGGGATGAGACCTGATGCCTAATAAAACAAAATGTATGCGCGTTCAGTAGCGTTCGTAAATGCGTTCGAATGAAAATGAGACAGAATGCATATGTTCGTTTAGCGTTTGTGAACGCGTTCGAATGAGATTACCAAGGTCGCATCTAAAATGACATAAATATATGTGTGAGTACTTCTCAAATGGTACGTGGAATTGTATCTCAAGTATAGACCACACTATCGTCCATTCGGATTCGACTCCAGAATTTACGTCTGGGTTTCTATCTGATATACCACAAGAGAGGACAACACTCAAACATGGACATGGCATGAATGCGAAAATGAAAATGTGCAACACAACAACCGAAACAAAGGTGGATAGCGAAGTTAGCGGTACGTGGAGTTGTATCCCAAGTAAAGACCGTAATACCGTCCATTCAGACTCGGCTACAGAATTTATGTATGGGTTTCCATCCGATATACCGCGAGAGATAGCATTGACCATTTAACATAATACAATCATTAACCCAATGTATCCATGAAATATGATAATGCATGTGATGAGATGACAATATATAACAGAAGCGATAAATTGTAAACTAAGAGCAAGATATTTAAAGGAAAAATGACTGAAAATAAATGCAGAATAATAAAATAATGATAAATAAATGAATAATGACCAAAGGGAAATGTGGGACCTCGTATGCTCGGTTGGACGTATTCCACATCCAACCAAGCATGCCGTGTCCGGGATAGCAAAATGAATATTAAAGAGAGGGCCCTCAGGTCTTACATTTTAAATTGCTCATCGGAAGTGCGTTACGTCGTCGCTGGAAGGGTTAATGCTCTGTAACTTTTTTGGTTTTCTGACTTGCTATTTTTGCTGTTATGAGATGCTATATTCTCTGTTTTCACTGCTATTTTGGGGATTATTTTGATCTTGGTTTGGTGGTTATTTTTAGAACTATTTTGGGCTTTTTAAGTGGTGTTGTTTGGGTGATTTCTTGTACTGGTTTTAGGGACTCGTTTTGGGGTTATTTTTGGTGGTTGATGGGGCTGTGTTGGGGTTATTTTCGGTGGTTGATGGGGCTATATTGGGGTTATTTTTTGTGGTTGTTGGGGTTGTGTTGGGGTGTCAATGCCGTAGGTGGTTGTGGTTGCTGGATCTATTAGTTTATGTGTGTATTCGGTGATGAGAGAGATGTGTGGGTGAATGGAGAGGAGTGTTGTGTGCGTCCAGAGCCAAGGAAAATAGGGTTGGTTGGGTCTCTTTTTATAATAACATGCTATGGTTTTAGTTAAGGAAGGAAATCATGCAAAATAGGGAAAGAATATTTGTATTTTTGGTAGGGGAATATCTTTAAATTGGTAGGTGATTTATTTAATTTGGTAAGTGATTTGATTTAATTTAGGAAGGGTATTATTTTGATTTTAATTGGATTTGTTGTAATTTAATTGGATTTGATTTAATTTAATTGGATTTGATTTAATTTAATTGGATTTGATTTAATTTAATATGATTTGATTTAATTTAAACATGTGTTTAATGTGTTGAATTTTTTTAGATGGGATTTGTGGGCTTGGCTCTTTGGTGGGTTTGGGAGTAGCTAACATTAAAACAGAAACACAGACGATCGTTCGAACGAGTTTTCAGATGCTACGCGAACGCCCACAATCTGTTTACTGTTCGAATGCATTTCCGAAAGTGGGACGAACGGACATGTAGTGATCATGCGAATTATATATGACGACGTACTTTTTCCCTTCTGACATCCATCTCCCACAACTTCCGTAACTTATCGGGTAGTGCCTCCCAACGAGGCTCATCATTGGGCTTTCATGCAAAAATACAAGTGTCTATAACATTTCAATAAATTCATTATTAACTGTCATATGCAGTTTGTCTGTGTGGTGTTCTGTTAATTAAGTGTGATGAGAAGTTGACATAAGCTAAGCCTTTCCTAAAGGGTTAAGGTACATAAGGGAAAATATGTTTTTTTTTTATGAATAGTTACGTCGTAACTAGTAAGTTTATATGCCAGGAATGTTTCCTGTTGATAAGTTTGGAAACCAAATATGTTTGATCGATATATAAAAGACATGAAAATTATTATGTGATATGGTATTTGAATTCGAAGAGTGGTGTATGTTTATATGTTTAAGATTCGTGTATGTATAAGTTATTGGAATGATGACTTGGAGTAATTATCGTGTATGTGCTTGCGCATGAGATTCGTGCGAAGAATTTATGTTACGTGATAAATGTGTATGTGTGTATTGTTTGACTATGTGTTCTTGATGTTTTGACAGCTATGTATGCTTTGTTTTCACTTACACGATGATTGTATGTTTGCTTGAGTGTAGGTGTATGTATGAAAGATATTGTGGATAATTACACAATTTGTACAGATCATGGTGTTGTTGTACAAATTAACTATGTGACAAAAGAAATTACCCTTTTATCATTTTTAATTGGATCACCAAGATACATAAATGATAGAAGGTCCATATGATTAGTTCCGGATTGAGATGATATGAGACAGTATCAATCCATAAAGATTTAATCATGAAACATCCCTAGTCGTAGTATTATCGAGATTCGACATCGGTAATGCGGAATAAACTAGTATTGCACTTGTGCGCGTTGTGGGAGCATTACGACATAGTTCTCATATATTTAAGTATTGGATACTGTAGGCATTGCATTTTTGCATATCAGCCCGATGATGAGTCTCGTATGGAGACAACTACTTCTTTAGTCATGAAAGTCGCGGGAAACGGACGTTGGAAGGGTAAAGTTGGAAATTAGAATTTTTATTGGATTTTATCTGAGTTGTTTAGCTTCGGATGCTTGTTGGACTTCCGTTTCAAAGCTTACCTAAGGCCCAAAACCCAAACCAAACCCAAAATACCCAAGTCAACCCAAGTCAAACCAAGCCCATGCCCATTAGAAGCAATTCACGCCCATTCCCTCTTTTATTTAGGTAATTGCACATTAATCACATGTTTAAATCAAATAAAATCCTTACCTAAATAGAAGAAATCAAATCAAATCCCTACCAAATCAAATCCAATCACAAAACCAAATTAGGAGATCTATTCCTTATTAAGAAGATGTCACCATCAATGGAAATCCTACTCCTAGTCGTATAAGGAAAGCCTCCTCTCCTTTGCCTATAAAAAGAAGCCTTCACCCCCCATTCACAACCCTAGCTCACATACCTCTCTCACACGCCTAAAGCACTCTTCTAAGCCTCCATCACACGCCCAAGCATCCTCCAAAAGCCTCCATTGCCGCATCCCTGAAGAAAGAATCCCCCCAATTGCCGCATCCCCCTTTCTCACCAACACCCTTTCACGCCCAAGCCTGAAACACACCCCTCCTTAGCCAAATTTTAACCACCATTCACAGCCCTAAAACACCCTAAAATAAACCTTATTTCCAGCCCTTAAGTGCCGCAAAAAGACCCCCCAAGGCAGCTCCAAATCAGCGCCAAAACAGCCCCTGAAAACGGCTTCACTGCACTAGTGAACTGCCACGTTCAAGCTTCTGTTCTGGTCAGTTTCTTTGCGTCCTTAGCCCATCAAAACAGTCCTAAAACCATCTTAAAACCATCCCAAAAATCCCCAAAAAGTTTCCCCAAAAAATCTTTACAAACGCACCTCCCGAGACCACCAAAATCACCCAAAACAGTCCAAAAACGCCCAAAACAGTGACCTGAAACGCAGCGACCAAACGGTGGTGAAACGGACTTAAAACAGCAGCCCGAGCATCAAAACAACGAGGAAAAACAGTGAGCAAACTAATCGGAAAAGTATCGGATCATTCGCTCTTCCAACGGACGTGTAACGCCCTTTCTTGAGACTACAAAAGAGGTTAGACCTGAGGGCACCTTTTACTTATCTCCTTTCGTTTTATTTATTTATTTTTGATAAATAATCGCATGAGAGTCATTTGAGGCATGATTTGATTGTTGGATGAGTGGGATATGTGTTCCCTTTTGTGGTATATCGGATGGAAACCCGGACGTAAATTCCATAGCCGATTCCGAATGGACGGTAGTATGGTCTGCACTCGGGTCACAATGCCACGTACCACTTAAGATATACATATCTCGTCTCATCCAAATTTATATTTGAGCATGTTGTAGTTCTAGGTTGTTTATTTATTATTTTAAGCATGATTTAATTTAGTTTCGTTATTTAATTTTAAAGCATGATTATGTTCGTTTTATGCATGATGTTTAGTTTAGTTTATATTTATGCTTAAGTAATTATTTGTTTACTTTGGTTTGATGGCTTGATATGTTCGATGTGCGATATTGCGTGTTTATTGTTTAAAGATTTATTTTCAAGCATGCAAACTTAGATTAGCAGTTAGTTAGACGAAAGCATGTTAGATCTAGGTAACCTTTGAACATGATCATTGAGTAGATGCGGTCGATTTATTGCATAAATTATATCATCATAATGACATAAGTAAGGGACCATTCCGAACCCAACGGTTTGAGGTCTTCCCTTGTGAGGGGTGAGTGCGGCCTTAAACCTTTGTCCCGGTTCACACCGGGTGGCGACTCCATTATTCTTCGGTTTAGTTCCCCGCGGACTACTCCGTACTCTCAACTAGGCCCCGAGTCTAGAACAGCATGCGTCGCCCAAGTTCTGTGTCATACAGATACTTATGCAAGTGCGATAGAAGGTTGTATTTTACCGATGGTACGAAAAATAGCTTCGCTCTAGATAGACCCCGTGGAATCCCATTGGTAATATGTCTATGTGTCTATGTGAGTCCGCTTCAGGGTATGTGTATTTGGTCTTAACCTAAGACTTGCACCGCTAATGCTTGCGACAATCAATATACTCTGGTTTTGGTCGTCCAAGGCTTTAACCGATTATGTGTACGCCTTTTCTGGGTATATTGGGAATCATAGTGTATTGGGTGTGATGTCGAGATGGAAGTATCACTCCAGTCATAGTGGAGATGATGATCACGTAGGATACGAAACTGGTACTCTTATATGCTCCAGCTATCGGGGATAATATAACAAGGTCATAGTTATCCGATTATAGAGACTAGTTACCAGAGATCCGATATGTTCTTCGTACGGGGTAGACACATTCCCAACCCCAGGCCTAGCACGTGACCATCCGATACTAGATCGCAATACACAATACTACGTATACTACGCCTGACATAGATCGTATATTCCTTTAAGAATATTTCTAGAGAATTAGGTAGGCACGGTGCTTTGCTAGAAGCCAACCATGTCTTGTAAATCGGTAAAAATGTAGTACTAGGTACATACGTATTCGGATAGTCCGATAACCAGATTTACTACCAACATATCCGGGGATCTCATGGGTCGCTTCCCGAAGATTCACCGATGACGTATGACTCGCACTTTATTAATCTGGGATTAATCAGTAAAGAGAGAAAATTAATCTAGGATTAATTACGGAGATATTTTATTTGGGATAAAATATTATATATAAGAGAGAGAATGATTAATTTGGAATTAATCGATAAAATAATATATTCGATATATTAAAAGAAATTGGATTTCGACACAGAATTAAAATTAGATTTTAATTCGGGCAAACGAGTTAATTTAGAATTAATTCACTCGCAACGTGAATAGTAATTTTACTAGGCATAATTATTTAATTAAATTTGATTTAATTACGTCGCAACGGAAAATTCGTTAATTCAGAATTAGCGAATCCGAGCCCGAGAGTGTTTGCGGGTGCACTCGCATTTCAAATTCAAGTACGGCCCATAAGTCACATCAAGCGTCAAATCATTAGTCACTTTGATTGATGTGATGTCTAGTCACTTTGAGTGATTGACAACATGTCACTTTTGATGTGAATAGTGATGGAGGTGCTTGTTGGCTTTAATGCCTTGACTTTTTGAAATTTGGAAATTGTTTTTGGTATTTGATTTTTTTGAAAATCAAAACCATATACATAACACAAATTCTCTCTCTCTCTCTTGATCACTCACACGGTTTTGGAGCCAAAATTTCTTTTCTCTCCCATTCGGCTTTGAAGCTATTTTCTTCTCCAAAATTCTACCGTGGCCGAATTTTTACAAGAAGGAATAGATGATTTGTTGCAAATCTATCCAATGCTAGCACATGAAGAGTCATCCAAGGTGATAGGGAAACAAACTTGTGAGCATGGAATCATCATTCGAAAGCTTGGAGCTTGGAGAATCCATGGAGGTGTTGACCGAATTTGGAGGACAACAAGGAGCAAAAACCGAGAGTTCAAGGAGCCAAAAGTTTTATTGTTCCTCGCATAGCATAACCAATCAATGTAAGTATGATTCCGCCATACTTCTTTATTGTATTCACATGATTTCTTGCTTGAATGATCCTTGGGACTATAGTAGAAACCCAATAATGGTATCAGAGCCATTTTAAGCATGAAATTGAAATTTGGGTAAAATTGGGAAAAATTGATTTGAGCATGTTTGAGTGAAATTGATTGTTTAAATATGCTTGAATGATGATAACATAGTGTGATGCATGATCAATTTGATGATAATTGAGTTGGATCAAATTTTCCCCAATATTAAGGCTTGGCCGAATGTGATGTTGCCCTAAATGTCATGGTGATTTTTGATTTTGATCATTGGATGAGTTGAAATCATTTGGGTAATGTTGATTTAGGATTTAATTGGATTGAATTCGGGATCGGACATGTAAAACCCTAATTTCTGTGAGTGTAGAAGCATGGAAAATGATTGATTTTTGATTCAATTGTGTTGGACATGTGTTGATGATGAAAAGCATAATTAATTGAGTAAATTGGTGTTTTGGAAATATTAATTTGAGTAATTAATTATGGCTATACACTTTGAATTAATTAAATTGTGATATTGGAATGTTGTGATTTAATTAATGGGCTTATTTTGGAAATGGGCTTGTAAAGTTGTATTTGGGCTTTAATGGCCTTGGTTGGGCCAAGTTTGGTTTAGGCTAATTGGTTGGATCCAATTGGGGCCAAAACCATATCCATAAAGTCCAAATATAACTATTGGGCCTAATGGGCCGAAATTGATTTCTAGACATAAAGGGTATTCTTACTTGGGCTTTGGTTGCCAAAGCCCATGCCTTAAGAGATTAATTGAAAGCCCATTGGACTTTAATTAAATGACATTGGATGTTAATCGGGCTTTGAGACCCGTTAAGACTAGATTTGGAATCTAAGTCGCAAAGGCTCATTAATAAAGTGTAGTTATTTAATTTAGAATTAAATATATGAATTAGTATTAAATACAAATTAAATTGGATTTAATGTCGTAGTTTGATATAATTCAAGAATTCGTACTTTGAGTACTTATTCTTAAAACGAGTTGGACTCTCTCAAATCAAATCGTTGTTTGAACATTGGATGGTCATTAATTTCAGATTAATTAATTGGATTAGATTGATTGATAACATGCTTTGTGTGAATACATGGATACGATGTATTAATAATGTATATCGGATGGATATTAGATGGTTGAGGGCAATTTTGGAAATTATTATAATAAATTTAGAATTTATTAAATTGGACTTGCGTGTCCAGCCTTTGTATTTCTCTTCTCACCTATTCCCCTCAATGTAAATGAGGTTTCTTTAGAAGTGTTATGTAATTGGGTAGATATTTGTTCTAGGAACAATGTGTTTTAAATATCCATCCGCATATCATTATTAAATTTATTTACGTGCCTTATTATGATTTTAGAATGCATGTTTAAGGGTGTATGATGATGAGACCTTAACAAAGATAATTAATTGGTTGCCAATTATGCGAAAACCCTCACAAAATATTAAGCGTTTTTCCTTCCATTGAGTGATTCTTACTCAAGATCCAAGGTTGGCATTAGTTTGTTGGCCAAAGTCAAGACCTTTGTCAATCGCGGATGTGTTTGAATCATGAAGGCTTTGTTCCATATCGGTGTCTTGTCCAAGTTGTGATTTGTTGGCCAAAGTCAAGATCACTTCTTGTCCATCGACATTGATTACAAATCTTTCCAAGGTCAATGGGTTCCGTTTAACTGGGATCATTAAGTTTGTTGTGCCAAAGCCAAGGCTTAATTGATTCAGAGGAAAAAGGTTAGGGAATATATTGGATATATTGGCATTTATAGGATATATGTTTCGGACTTGGACTTCCACCTACTGGATCTAGGAATTGGATGAGATCCTAGAGATCTATCTAGTTAAATATCATACAATTTGTTGGCCAAAGTCAAGATTGTGTGTTATTTAACGGGATCCTAGCCCACTAGGAAATTAGGTTTCCCGAGTACTCAACAGAGGGTTAGAGGCTCGCCAAAAAATAGTGGGAGGCAAGTATTAAATTTTCAATTTCGTTTAGATACTTGCCATACGCACTCATTTCATTATTCGTCAAAATATACAAATGTTGTTTTAATTAAACAGTTGGACTGTATTCAAACTATTTCAATTTATAGTTGATTTTATAATTGGATTATAGTAATCAATATAATTGAATTTAACTAATTAAAAGTATAATTGATATATAGTTGGACTATAGTAATCATTATATTTAAATGTACCTGAAATCGTTGATTAAATAGTTGGACTATTAGAATCAAGATAAAATAAAAGATTAAGCGTTTAAAACATAATCCTGGGTGAAAATGTTCTTTAAGCGGCTTTAATTTTCAGATTGGGAATAATACCTGAGGATAGTCTTGAGAACTGAGAAGTTACTTTATTTGATAAAAGTGACGTCTTGGGCCTAAGCCCGGAGTTAAGCAAATAGTAGAGCATGATCTTTGGAAGATACATATGATGATAACTTAAGTGCTTAATCCTTTATGTTTGCCATAATGACTCCTTAATTTCGTCGTCATAACTAGGGATTAGATCTTTAAACAATGATGTTGAAATTGAAGGATCTTCATAGGTCTATACTTATATCTTAGAAGCATTGATTGCAAATAAGAACTCTTAGAGAGTTAATGGCTATGCTCAAAGAGACAAAGCCAGGATTTACAAAAGGGTAAGAAGCGCAGGGCGCATCTTACTTCGATATCCCAGAAGGCCAAGGCTTGGCTAAAGGCTTCTGGGGTGTAGAAAAGGGCAAAGGCAAAATCATCACAGCCTTCTAGGAAGACTAAAGAAATATCCCAAGATGCTGCCTAAACTGTGGCAAACGGGGTCACTAGAAGCGTGACTGCAGTATGGACAAGGCAGACATGAAGGAATAGAAGAAAGGGCAAGGCTCTGACTTCAAGTATGTTTGTCATAAACATGTTCACTACTAGTATTAAAATTAGATTTTAGATACTAAATAGTGGTACATAAATATATGTACTGATTTGCAGCATCTGCTAATAAGCAGGATACTGACTTCAGATGAGATTTACCTGCGAATCGAAAATGGGACGAAAGTCGCTGTTTTAACCGTCGAAACCTAAATTTAGGAACTACCCTTTAGGTGTGTACTTAAATTAGGAAACTGTTATAATGTACCTAGTTTGACTAGAAAAATTATCTCTATATCGAGTATAACTCGTTGCGAGTATACTTTTATATTCTAGAACACTAAAGTGTTTCATTTTATAAAGATGATATTGAGATAAACATATTAGATGTGAATAACAGTATTTATATTTTGAATATAAATAAATCTCAAACATATAACATGACAAACAAGTAGCTCAAACTGATTTGATCATATAAGACTTATTTGTGGCAGTGTTGTATGGGACACATTAAACAAGACTCGTATATCCATACTTTTGAAGAGTGGATACTAGGACGGATTTGATTATATTCAAATGATGTCTACGAATCTAGTTTATTAGGCAAAGTGCATAAAACACCTTTTACTTGGTAAAAGTGTAAAAGCCATTGATTTGTTAGCCCTCGTTCATAGTGACGTAAGTGGGCCCATATCTAGTTAGACTAGAGGTGGATAGTAATACTTCGTAACCTTTACGGATGTGGCATCGCATTATGGTTATGTGTTTCTTTAAGAAACACAAATCAGAAACTTTTAGAAAGTTTCGACACGAAGTAGACATATAGATCAGCTAAAGTATTAAACCCTCACGGTTAGACCGTGGTGGAAAATACTTAAGCAATAAGTTTCTTGACTAAATGAAAGAGTATAGTATTCTTTCATAATAGACTCTTCTCGGAACACCTCAATTCTGATGGTGTGTCCGAACAGAGAAACCGAACTGAGTTGGACATAGTAAGGTTAATCATAAGTCGCTATGAGCTACCATTTTCCTTCAAAGGGATAAGCATTAAACAGTGCAATACTTATTTTAGAATAAGGTTCCATAAAAATTCTGTTAGAGAGAATTCATATTAGATATGAACAGGAAAGAAACTGGGTTTCTCATTCCTGAAGATTTGGGTATGCTAGGTATACGTTTGGATGATACCAAACCAGAACCCAAATTGGATAAGTGCCTATTTATAATTGGTTATCTTAGGGAAACCAAAGTATAGTACTTATAAATCTCATAAGAGAACAATGTAATTGTTGCTCACCATGTGGTATTCTTAAGAGGAACACCTATATGCAGTGGTAAGTGGGAGGAAAGTAATACTCGATGAAAATCGGAGTAATACTGTTCAAGGCACCGATTCCTTAATGGAACACAAACAATTCATCAAAGATGAAATTGTACCATAATCTTCAAATACACAAGAATTGCGTAGTCGGAGAGAGTAAAAAAAACAACTTGGGAGGTATGAGTTTCTGATCTCACCTCATAAAGATGTCAATCTTATTGAGAAAACTAACTACGTATGAGGAAGTGATATAAGGTATCGACTACCTATTATGGTAAAGTGCCATAATGTCCAAAATGGATTCCATGTATACCAACCAAGTTTGGACACTGGTTGTTGTACCTTAAGACATTGTGTCTGTTGGTACTATAAAGGTCTTCAAGGAAGACATACATGGATGGCAACATATAAATGTACAAAGCTAGGCTTGTACAGAAGGGTATCGTCATCAACATAGTATTGATTACGATGAATCCTTTTATCCGTTGCTATGGTTAAATCCATTTGGATAATTCTTGCTAATGCTGCATGTTTCATTTATGAAATATGGCAGCAGAACGTCAAAATCGTTTTCCTTAAATAGAAACCTTTAGGAGGATGTTTATCAAACATCCTAACGGTTTTATCATACCAAAACAAGCAAACAAGGTTTGCAAGTTAATTCGATCCATTTATGGATTGAAGCAAGCATTGCGTTCTTGGAACAATCGTTTTGATGTAATCATAATGGTATATGATTTAATTCAAAACGAATATGATTCTTGTGTATATAAGGAGGTTAGTGGGAGCGCACTGATAATGATTGTCCAATATAATGATGACATGTCATTTCTTGGAAATGACATTCCCATAATACAATCGGTGAAAGCTTGGCTTTCATGAAAATTTTCCATAGAATACTTAGGAGAAACAACCTTTATTCTAGGAATAAGGATCTACTCGGTAAGATCTAAAAGTTGTTGACACTCTCTGAGTAACCGTACATTCAAAGAAATGTACGTGACCTGGTGTCTCATATGCTTTGAGTATATGGAGTCATAATCAGGCCAATCCAAGTGATAGTCACTGGATTGATGTTAAGGATATCCTCTAGTATCTTAGATGAACTGAGGATGTTGTCTTATACTATAGAGAATGAGAACTTGAAGTGACTGGGTTCACTACTGCTAGTTTCCAAACCGACAAAGACGATTATAAATCGCAAAACGGTACTATATAGTTTGAATAACGGAACAGTGAGCTGGAAATCTTCCAAGCAAGTTACTGTTATCGAATAAACAACAAAAGTGAAATTTTACTGCAATTGTCGCAATAAAAGTAGCATTTTGGATCTAAATAATTCTAATTAGATTAGATATAATTCTGTTAGCAACTGAGCTAGGCTACAACACAGGCTAAAGAATTAACGGTCTCATAAACGATCCGATATGTACTTCATATGGTTTCATCTGATTCGTCAGATCATACATCGTGGCGATGTGATGATCGAATAAATCGCATCAGATGATAACCTTATAAATCCGCAGACGAAAGCTGTTTCTCAGCAAAAATTTGAGCCACCCGTACATAGTTCAGGTGTAAGACACCTGAGTGATTGGCTATAGGCCAAGTGGGAGATTGTTGGACAATTATGACGCATAGCATCACCATTTGTATAGATCATGGTGTTGTTGTACAAATTAACTATGTGACAAAGGAAATTGCTCTTTTATCATTTGTAATTGGATTACCAAGATACATAAATGATAGAAAGTCCATAATATTAGTTCCGGATTGAGATGATATGAGACAGTATCAATCCATAAAGGTTTAATCATTAAACATCCCTAGTCGTAGTATTATCGAGATTGGGCATCGGTAATGCAGAATAGACTAGTATTGCACTTGTGCTCGTTGTGGGAGCATTACGACATAGTTCTCATATATTTAAGTATTAGATACTTATGCAAGTGCGATAGGAGGTTGTGTTTTACTGATGGTACGGAAAACAGCTTCGCTCTGGATAGACCCCGTGGAATCCAATTGGTAATATGTCTATGTGTCTTTGGGAGTCCGTTTTAGGGTAGGTGTATTTGGTCTTAACCTGAGACTTGCATCGTTAATGCTTGCGACAATCAATATACTTTGGTTTTGTTCATCCAGGGCTTTAACCGGTTCTGTGTACGCCTCTTCTGGGTATATTAAGAATCGTAGTGTATTGGGTGTGATGTCGAGATGGAAGTATCACTCCAGTCATAGTGGAGATGATGATCACATAGGATACGGAACTGTACTCTTATATGCTGCAGCTATCGGGATAATATAACAAGGTCATAGTTATCCGATTATAGAGACTAGTTACCAGAGATCCGATATGTGCTTCGTATGGGGCAGACACATTCCTAGCCCCAGGCCTAGCACGTGACCATCCGATACTGGATCGCAATACATAATACTACGTATATTACGCCTGACATACATCGTATATTCCTTTAAGAATATTTCTGGAGAATTGGATAGGCACGGTGCTTTGCTAGAAGCCAACCATGTCTTATAAATCGGTAAAAATGTAGTACTAGGTACGTACGTATTTGGATAGTCCGATAACCGGATTTACTGCCAACATATCCCGGGATCTCATGGCTCGCTTCCTGAAGATTCACCGATGATGTATGACTCGAACTTTATTAATCTGGGATTAATCAGTAGAGAGAGAAAATTAATCTAGGATTAATTACGGAGATAATTTATTTGGAATATTATTTATAAGAGAGAGAACGATTAATTTGGAATTAATCGATAAAATAATATATTCGACATATTAAACAAAATTGATTTCGACACAGAATTAAAATTAGATTTTAATTCGGGCAAACGAGTTAATTTAGAATTAATTCACTTGTGACATGAATAGTAATTTTACTAGGTATAATTATTTAATTAAATTTGATTTAATTACGTTGCAACGGAAAATTCGTTAATTCAGAATTAGTGAATCCGAGCCCAGGAGTGTTTGCGGGCGCACTCGTATTTCGAATTCAAGTATGACCCACAAGTCACATCAAGCGTCAAATCATTAGTCACTTTGATTAATGTGATGTCTAATCACTTTGAGTGATTGACAACATGTCACTTTTGATGTGAATAGTTATGGAGGTGGTTGTTGGCTTTAATGCCTTGACTTTTTGAAATTTGGAAATTGTTTTTGGTATTTGATTTTTGGAAAATCAAAACCATATACATAACACAAATTCTCTCTCTCTCTTGATCACTCACACGGTTTTGGAGCCAAAATTTCCTTTCTCTCCCATTCGGTTTTGAAGCCATTTTCTTCTCCAAAATTCAGCCATGGCCGAATTTTTACAAGAAGGAATGGAAGATTTGTGGCAAATCTATCCAATGCTAGCACTTGAAGAGTCATCCAAGGTGATAGGGAAACAAACTTGTGGGCATGGAATCATCATTCGAAATCTTAGAGCTTGGAGAATTCATGGAGGTGTTGACCGAATTTGGAGGACAACAAGGAGCAAAAACCGAGAGTTCAAGGAGCCAAAAGTTTTGTTGTTCCTCGCATCGCATAACCGATCAATGTAAGTATGATTCCGCCATACTTCTTTATTGTATTCATATGATTTCTTACTTGAATGATCCTTGGGACTATAGTAGAAACCCAACAACATATGGATGATGTATGTGTTCATGGAATGAAAGAATGACATGTTAGTTGGTGTGACCATAAGATGCTATAAAGTGTATTTATTATTGGGGTTTTATGGCGGAATATCAGTAACGTAGCGGAAACGTGGAAAATCAAAATTTTCCGATTTCAAAATTTTTCTTGGATCAATTAAATAAACTATTTATTTAATTACCCAATTATCAAATTCTGGAAAAATATACAAGAAACCAAATTTCTTGGTAATTACGGAATTGTCCCAATACTTTGCAAATTGATCATTTTAGTCATAAAACTGTCAAATATAATTTTGGATGATTCTAAATCACTTTTAAATGATTTTCAACATATCCAATACATCAAAATCATATTTTCAATAAATCCCTAATTTTTTTCTGAAATTGCCGAGAGACCCTCAAATTTTCAATTAATTACGATTTGTTCCCTTTTATTCAAAACAAGCCAAGATCAAATCCAATCAACCCAAAATTTTACATGCATCATATACACTCCATAATAAATCACATAAATTTGGAGTGGGTTAAGAACCCTAATATTTCAATTTCATCAAATTGAGCAATTTTACCAAATCTTTAAAATCCAACAGTTTAGTTCATTCTTTACAACACCAAACAAGTCTCACCACTTTGAAATAACTCTAGAACAATTCTAGGTCACCAAGAAGTGGCTCAACAACTCTAGAATGGCAACTTGATTTCCAAAGAATCAAAAGTAAGCCTTTGAAACCATTTCAAGGTTAATTACATGCATCAATCTTTCATTCAAGTTCAAAACCATATAAACACAAACTATAAGAGTAGAGATAACATCAAAGCATCACAAAATGAAGCTAAGCATGTTAGAGACATATTTCATGTTGAAGACATTAAAGAAAGGCTTACAAAAATAAGCTTTTTCAAGCCTTTTCCTTTTAGCCTTCAATCTTTGCTCTCAACTCTCTTTTGTGTTATTTTGGTTCTAATGAACTTCATAAACCCTAAAAGATGAAACAAAATAATATATACTCCACAAATTTAGCGTTGGTCGAAATTTGGGGTGTATATACTAATATCTAGATATTTTTCATTTCATTTAATTTTGCTTTATCAACTTACTTTAATCATCATCAAACCATTTAATGATTTAAAGTAAGTCAACAATTGCAACTCAAAAAATATAACACTTATATTTAATGTAAGGGTATGGCCGAATTTGACAATAATAAAAAGGAAACTGATATTTTCAATTTTAACAATTTAAAATAAATATCCAAGGAAGTCAAATCCAATTTGACAATAGTTTCCTTTAATGTAAAGTCAAACATTTACACTAATAATCATTTTCTAACTTTATCATTTCATAAGATATTTATATTTTAATTATATTAATTATTTAACAATTAAATAAATAAATAATTAATTAAATACAAATATCTCAAATATATGTATTATATTTACTTTAAATATCTCAAATACATATATAAATGATATATGTCAAATACCTTTATTTGATAATTTATTAATGTGTATTTAATAATATCATATATTAAATACAAATACACATTAATTAGGAAATGAAGGTTCGGCCCGTTTGCATCTATTTATCGTTTACCAGTTAAACGATTTATAAATAATCACCATTATTCATAAAAGTTGCCCTAGTACTTTACGAGTATATTTCATTAGTGAGACTCTCTAGATCAGGTATATCCGTCACAAAATCTAATTTCGTGTCTATAATTTACCCATCCGTAAATTATGATGACCACAGATAAACTAGCTGAATCATACAGGTCGAGGTCATTGCATACGTATAATCCCTCCGTCATATGTATCTGGATCTAATTTCGTGTCTATAATTTACCCATCCGTAAATTATGATGACCACAGATAAACTAGCTGAATCATACAGGTCGAGGTCATTGCATACGTATAATCCCTCCGTCATATGTATCTGGATCATCCCATAGATATAGATATAAACGTCAAATCTCTATAGGTATAATCACATCGACGTTTCTATTAGCAATCTCTAAATAACATTCGGAACTTACTTTCGAAATATATTATGGCCACAGATTTAATAGATTACTAATGACATATGGATTACCTATGCTCTATACACAGAACTGAAAGATCCTATCTTGACACACACATGATATCCTGAGGATCGATCCATGCCCAACGAACATACGGAGGTCTGATCTAAATAGATCGGTGACGTGACTGCCATCTAAGTGTGGAGGATGTCTCATACATCCACAGTGGTATCTCAAGTCGAAGGACCACTATGCTACTCAACCCGAGAAGATTCTTATTGACGTTGGTGTACCATCTATTAAGAATCTTCGGTGAGTCGTATAATGTTTATCCACTATAAACACCTTCACGTCTATACGAGTCTCCCCAGACTCATGGTTCATTAGGATAAACCATTGGACCAAGTCTCGATATACGACATGTACTAGTCTCAACAGATTTGACTAACCGACCCGTGTTAGTAAATCTTGACCAGAAACTATATTTGACAATATATATTTAGCAGTGACACTTCCCAATGTCAATTACAAACTACCTTTGTAACTGTGTACTGTATTATATATCATCAGGTCTTTGTCTAATATATACATATCACTAAACCACATATAGTTTCAATCTAATCGTAATCAGATCGAATACATATATAAAAACAAGAGGTGCAACCATAAATAAGTAATATTATGGAAAAATGAATTGATCGTATTCATGAATCAGACATAAATACAATGTAGATTGGCGCTCTGAGCACCAACCCCAACATTTATTAAGTTATTGTGGTATATACGTATATGTGTGTAAGAGTTTAAAAATTGGATTTGGATGAATATAAGAGAAATAAACTATGAATTCCTCACTGTTATTAGTGAATATGTATGTCATAAATGTTAAGTTATTGTAAGGCTTTTTGAATTAAAGGAAAGTTTGTTTCAAATATATAAAAGTTTATTTGACATTTCAAAGATGTTTATTCGCGATAAAAGTATAAAAGCATGACTGTATGTTTCACGTGATTAAAATGGATTTGATGTTGCGCGATGCATTGTAAGATATTTGAATTTTTACCTTGCGTGATTTGATATTTTGGCTTTTAGATTGACACATATATATGTAAATAGTTATGAGGATTTGCATGTGTAATGGATAAATGATTAGTTAAAAGTTAATAAAGCTAAATTCGTAACTTCGTAATGTTGAAAAGTTTCTAGTATGTTTGTCTTTATGCTTTGTTTGTAATACCAACATGGTTACTTACTGAGTTTTATAATTCACACCAAACCAATTTGTAGTTTTACAGGTTAGCTCATTACAGGTCAATCACTACAACTTTGGATGTCCTTCTCGAGATGTGGATCATCCAAGCAACAGTCACCCTTGCAAGTGTCCCGGGATAAGCTTTAGAAAGTGTAGGATTTAAGATTAGTCTTTTATTTATCGTGCTGAGCACGTTGTTTGTAATATTGAGTAAATATTTTGATTTCTTATGATGTGGTGGGCAGAGCCCTTGAGTGTTGATAGATGATGTGGGCACAGAGCCCCTCAGTAATGTTTTTGATGTGTTGATATGGACCTGAGGTTTGTTTTGATATGTGATGTTTATTTCAGGATCATTTTGATGCTGGACTGAGATCCAGGTTGTCGATTTTAGGATATACAATGCCAAATTTTCTTAAATTTAGAGGCTTACGGAGATGGGTCAATCCTGTCTCTAGCCGATAGCATCCTACCTCTGGCAGGGTGTTACAATTGTGGTATCAGAGTAAAGGTTAGGGTGTCGGTGACTACTACTACAAGGTATACGATCATCTGAGTATCTTTTCTGTTGCGTATCGAGCATATATGTCATATGCTTGTTATTTAATTTGATATTTGTTATATGATATGATGTACTATGATTTTGATTAATATGGATGATTCAGATTGTTGATATATGTTTTTATGCTATGAATATATATATATATATATGTGTGTGTGTGTGTGTGTGTGTGTGTGTGTGTGTGGTGTGTGTGTGTGTGTGTGTGTGTGTGTGTGTGTGTGTGTGTGTGTAGGTACATTAATTTAAAAGTATATTGTTCATATAGGTATATATAGGTAAGTAATATGAATTTGAGGTGTTTTGAGGTATGAGAGATTCTATGATGTTGACAGTCTGAATTGTGAAATGATATTTTGAACCACGTTTTGAAAACTTGGTATTTGATTTTTGGCTTAAAAGAGTTTTCAAAAGAAAAAGAAAAGAAGAAAGAAAGAAAGTTTTCAGAGGTTTTGATTTTGATTATAAAGGATAAAGAAAGTGTTTCCACCTCGATGCTTGATTAACGTTTTAATATTTTTAGATTTATTGATATGTTTCCGTCTCAGTGCTTGAAAATGATTTTGATATTTTTGAACTGTAAACTTGTTTCCGCCGAGACGCTCGAAAATCTGTTTCCGCCACGGTGCTTGATGATTTATGTTTTTGACCTTCCGTGGTGATCATATATGTTTCATTCCGGATTGGCCCCCGGGGCGCTCGTTATAGGGTCCAGACCATCGAAAAATGGCTGGCCCACTATCATGTCGACATGGTCTGTACACTGTCCGCTCTATGTGTGCGACTGAGTAGTGGACGATCGGTTTGTATTTTGAAAACTTTACAGTAAAAATTTATTTTTGATTTACATATATTTATGTTTTGGGGGAAAATAATTTCAAAAGAATTACATTTTGATTTGATGTATTTTGACATTATTTTTTATATGATATGATATGTTTCCGTCACGATGCTTGATGATTTATGTTTTTAACCCTCCGTGATCTCGTATAGGGGTTTACCCAACTGTAGTGGGCCGACCCGACCCTCTGTCGACAGGGGATCGTTTCGTTCATTGTCTGATTTTTACACGCTATTCAGGCATTGGATGCTCGTTTATGTTTCGTCCAGTGAGTTATACTGGATGCTCAATATGGTTTTACGATAATGGATTTTGAAACTGATTTTGGTTACAGTAAAGAGTTTTTCAAATGTATTTTCGAATGTTTTTTGAAAGAGATCGTTTTACATTTTCTATTTTAAATAATGATAGAGGTTGACAGATTTCAAACTATCAACATCATAGGAGTATGTAGGATTATTTGTCACTTCTGGCCGTGACAATGGATTTATTTGTTGATATAAAATATTATGTTTGTTATAAGAATATATATGTAAGTTTATAGTTACACATGGATCTTATGGGTATAATGATGATTATGTGTGTTATTTTGTCAGCCATACAATGATGTATGTGCGATGGGATATGTATGTATGTAAACTTTGATATCGATATTGTTTACAGATATGATATGGAATGACCTGATGTGAAATGAAGGTGTTTCCTTTTGTATTGTGAATGATATAGATAGTATGAAATTTGTACTATGTTTTCGTTTTGATACTGTATTACGTGTAAAGAATATGTGTTATGTTCCTCATTTCGAATGATGTATGTGATTGGCTGTATAGAATCCATGTTTGACTTTCTTTCTATTAATGAATGAGTGTGAAATGGTTTGAGCGTGTTTCTATGGATAAGTGTGAATGGGGATAATAAGTCTGATGTGTTGTTGATATAAAATATACGATTCGATGTGTTTTGTTTTGACATAACATAGTTAGTATTGATATGTGGAGTATTTAACTTTTGAAAATATGTAAAGTGAGGTAAATTCCGAACACGGATAAGATGGTAATTTATGTATGACCGGTTTCGAATGATTGGATGTAAGGATGGAGAAATTTTGACTACGAAATTTTTATAATGAGGGGTTGATGTCATATCCCGAGTTTTTCAGAACAGTACAGAGAAATTTTTTTCGAATTAAAGTGACAGATTTGGAAAGGGATGGTATTCGAAAATTTGACTTTATGTGTCAAAAAATAGGTGAAAATATTTTTAAGTGAAGTTTCATCACGTTGGAAAACGTGTGGTTCTGAGAACCGATTGCTCGATTTCTGATTTTATCGTTATATGTAAAAAGTTTCTTGTTTCGGCTATAAAACTTTCAACCGAACTCCGATTGAGTTGATTCGTGAACCATCAGACTCTTTTTTTGAGACGAGTGTTAACATTTTTCGAAATTCACGACAGAAGGGTTTCAAAATGACTGATTTCCAAAAATACAATTCTAAATGGGGGTAATTTTGTAATTTCAGGAAAATGACACGAAATATGTATTTTTTCCACTCTAGTCGTGAGAAAAAAGAAAAGAAATAAGAAGAAACATAGGAGGAAGATGTTGGAGAGAGAGAAAGAAGAAGCCGCCGACGAACAGCCTTTCGACTGTCGTTGATGTGTGACCCCACTAGGAGGGTCGTCTAATCAAGGTCGTTCACATGACGGTCGGCGAGCAGGTCATGGTGGTCGGGAAACGTCACAGGAGGAGAGAGAAGATACGAGATTGGGTTTTCCGATCCCGGCTCGTCGCTTCATTTCATGACCCGAGCCACCTACCAAATCGAAGCTCTCGGAGGGTACTATAAGTTGGAGGTGATGGATTTTTCATTCCGTGCATGGTTGCACGCGAAACTAGGAAAGAAGATTCGATGAACAGTAACTCATCAGTGAACGGTAGCTCTTAACAAAATTCCATCGATTCCAGCGCATTCATGGGATCGTTTGGAGTCCGTATGTGGCCTCAAAATCTCGGTAAGACCTCCCGGTAAAAAGTCGATAATTTCATGTTTTTCGCTAAATATTCGGATCTTTCCAGTAGCTTCGTAGAGTAGTATATTGATATAAATTGAATTGTTTGAGTATTAGCATATTGAATATGAGCATTTGGTAGAATCCGAGTGAAAACGAAATGAGTTTGATCGATCCGATAGAATATATAAGTTTTTGGTAAAAGTGAATTTTTGCATATAAAGATATATTTTGATTTTAACGATAGTTATGAGCTATATATGATATTACGAACATGTTTAGTTAAATCCGGATAAGTTTGGAGGGTTCGAGGCCCTTCCGTAGAGTTTGCGGAATCTTTTTCCGAAGATTTTTCGAAAAATACGTAAACCGGGGATTTTAGAGAACTAGTGGTGAGTGAAAAATATATCACATTTTACAGCCACTTTTACCTAATATTTTGTATAGTGTTCTCGGATTTTATGAACGTTTTGAAGTGTTTTTATTTAGTTTTTAGATAAAAATAATATTGGGACTCAATGGAATCAAATCGGGGATAAAACGATGAAATCCGGAGCAAAGAGAGGCAAAAATGAAAATTTACAATACGTGTCACGATTTACATGCCTAAATTCCAATTTTGCGTAAGTTTGGAAATTTTGGCCATAAATTTTTCATCTGATAGTCGATTGAGCTGATTCAAGTTCCAGATTAAAGAAGACTCAAATTTCTATAATTTTGAAAATTATAAGATTTTCAAATTATGAAGTTTACATGACCGAAATTGACGAATAATCTAGTGAGTTTTGTGTAATTACTAAAGTCATTATCAAAAATAAAAAATAGAAAATGTTTATTTACAGTTATCAAACTTCCACAAAACATGTTTTGTGGAGTGTTTTGTGGCATATTTGGTGGAGTGTTTGGTGGAGGATTTTATGGAGTATTTGGTGGAGTGTTTTGTGGAGAAATTGGTGGAAGCCTTTTCTTTGCCTATAAATTATCATCCATTTCATTTGTAAAATTCACGCTTTCCTTTGGTTTTTGTAAGGAATTTAAGGATTGCATCTTATTTATATTTATTTTCAGTATTTTAATTATGTATTTTATTTTCAATAATTGTAGTTGTTTATTTTCTTTACATTTTTTTTTATATTTAGTAGTTAAATTTCCACTAGGGAAAGGGTGGAGCTTTTATTATTATAGTTTAGATCAATCTCCCTTAATTATAATATGGAAATTATAATTTAAACTAAATGTTATACCGCATTAATGGCTGGTTTTATTTATTTAACATAATGTGACACTGCCTCTATGGCCGGTCTTTAGGTGACAGATAATTAATGCCTATATGGCTGGGGACAAATAATGACACCGCCTTTATGGTCGGGTGGACTTAATTAAAAATCTGACTTAATCAGGATACCGCCTATATGGTCGGTTGGTAATATCAGCGATAATTTTTATATTATAATAATGGAGATTTCTAAATTAGAAATAATAAAAGTGGATCCCTCAATCCCAGTATTTTATTTTTATTCTAGAAAAGTGATGAAGACAATATTAACAAGCTTAGTAATTGATTTAATTATATTATGAATAATTCTTTAGTTTTTTTTATTGAATTTTAAGCCTACTGTTTTTTGTTGCCTGATCACCAATAAGATTGATGTGATAAACTTAAAATGAACTTGGAAAATGGATTTTAGGTTTCAGCTTTAGATTTAATATTTCACGATCTTCCTTGAGGATAGATAACCCTTTAATAGATTTCCTTACATGATAGGAATATACCTGTCAGGCGTGGGTAGCCATAATTGGAGCTTGAACTTAATGAATTTAAATAACTTGGTTAACATAGGAATTTGATTAATTTGGTTATACTGGGTATTTGTGTCTGACCATCGGAAGAGGCTTTTACATAATTTCGTGTTCCAGGTTAGCGGATTAATTTATTACACATATATAAGAGAATCAATTCATCATTAGAATAATATTGTGTGGAATCACAACCCTAGATAATTGTGTATTTTGTTTATTTTCCTTAGTATTTTGGTTTAAGTATTTTATTTATTTATTCAGCAAATCCACAATCAACCAACCAAAAACAATCATTCTTTTCTCCCTTTAATTAGATACATGTAAATAAATAGAATCAATAATTAATAACGACAGTAGAAATTAAGTCCTCGTGGGATCGATATTTTTATACTACTTGAACGGTACATGCGCTTGCGTTTTACTGTGTGATCACGCCGGTCAAGTTTTTGGCGCCGTTGCCGAGGACTTATTTTTCTTGAGTTATTAATTTTGATGCTATCTATTTTACTTGTATCTAATTTTCTTTATTTTTAATTTTTATTTCTTTCTTTTGTTTTCATGTGGTTGAAACATGTAACACTATTAGGAGATTGAAAAATTACGAGCTTACTAGAAGAAAATACTGTTGGTTTCAATGAAAAAAATGAGTGAATACATCAACGGAGATAGCGGAATACTCACATCGATCGGTTGAGTCGATTTGGAGACGAATCAAGCCCAAAAGCTCACTGCCTTAGGCGCCAAACTGCAGCAGTCCACTGCCCTCCAAAACAGAATTTTGAGATGATGAACGGAGCTCCAAGCTTCGTCAAACGGATCCCGGCTCATGGGTGAACCTCCCTACCACCTTCGCAAGACTCGTAAGTGTGCTAGCACTTGAATTTCCACCATGAAAATCCACTCTTGCTTCCCTATTGTCCACGCCATTTGGCTTCAAAAACCAGTCCACTGTTTTGTGTGTTTGGCGTGAGAGAAGAGAGCAAAATGAGAGAGATGAAAATGTGTTAAGTTGTATTTGATTTGCATTTCAAGTGTATCTTATACACTTGTGTGAATTTCAATTGAATTTCACTTGCATTTGCCTTTTATTTGAATTTCAAAAGTCAAACAATTAAAAGCAAACACTATGCACATCAATCACACATCACTATTCACATCAACTTTAATAAAGTGATTTGATGTGTGTCTTTCAATCAATCAATCATATCAATCAATCACATCACTCAAAGTGACATTTGATTTGACGCTTGATGTGACGATTGATTTGACGCTTGATGTGACTTGCGTCGCCGCACTTGAATTTGAAATACGAATACGCTCGCAATCACACTCGGGCTCGGGTTCGCTAATTCCAAATTAATGATTTTTCCGTCGCGTCGTAATTAAAAGATTACGCCTAGCGAATTCACTATTCACGTCGCTAACGAATTAATTCTAAATTAATTCGTTCGCCCGAATTAAAATCTAATTTTAATTCCTCGTCGAAATCTAATTTCATTTAATATATCGAATATATTAATTTACTGATTAATTCCAAATTAATCGTTATCTCTCTCTAGACGATATTTTATCCTAGATAAAATATCTCCGTAATTAATCCTAGATTAATTTTCTCTCTCTTCTATATAATCCCAGATTATTCAAGAGTGCGAGTTGTGTGTCATCGGTGGATTATCGGGAAGCGACCCATGAGATCCCCGGATAACTTGGCAGTAAATACGGTCGTCGGAGTATCCGAATCACGTACGTACCAAGTACTACGTTCTACCGATTTACGAGACAAGGTCGACTCCTAGCAAAGCACGATGTCTACCAAATTCTCCGGTCATATACATCTAAGAATATTAAGATCTATATCAAGCGTAGTATACCATTGTATTGTGCGTATCGGCCCAGTATCGGATAGTCACGTGCTAGGGCTGGGGCTGGATAAGTGTCTGCCCCGTCCGAAGCACATGTCGGATGTCTGGTAACTAGTCTCTATAATCGGATATTCATGACCTGGTCATAATATCACGATTGTATGCGCATCACTTAAGAGCACTAATACCGTATCCTGCGCGACATCATCTCCAATATGACTGAAGTGATACTTCCGTCTCGACATCACACCCAATACACTACGACTCTCTGATAAACCCAGAAGTGGTGTACGCAGAACCGGTCAAAGCCCCCTACCACCAAGACCAAAGTTTATCGATTATCGTAAGTATTAGCGATGCAAGTCTCAGGTTAAGACTATACACACCTACCTTGATTTCGGCCTCCCATAGACACATAGTCATAATACCAATGGGATTCCGAGGGGTCTATCCAGAGCGAAGCTGTTTCCCGTACCATCGGTGAAACACGACCTCCTATCGCACTTGCATAAGTATCCAATACTTATATATATGAGAACTATGCCGTTGTGCCCTCACAACGCACACAAGTGCAATACTAGCCTATTCCGCATTATCGATGTCTAGTCTCGATAATACTCCGGCTAGGGATATTTAATGATTAATCCTTCGGGGACTGATACTGTCTCATATCATTCTCAGTCCAGGAACTAATCATAGGGACCTCTCTTCATTTATATATCTATGGTGATCTAATCACAAACGATGAGAGTGCAATTTCCTTATCACATAGTTAATTTGCTACAACAACACAATGATCTGTGCAAACAGTGACGCTATGGGTCATATTATCCAACAATCTCCCACTTGGCACATAGCCAGTCACTCGAGTGTCTAACACCCGAACTATGTACGGTTTGCTCAAATTGCTGAGGAAAGGTTTTCGTCAGCGGATTTGTTTGATTATCGTTTGACACGATTTATACGATCATCACATCGCCACGATGTATGATCCGAACGAATCAGATGATATAGAAGTATATATCTGGATCGTCGATGAGACCTTTAATTCCTTAGCCTGTGCTGACGCCTAGCTCAGCTGCTAAAAGAACTATATCTAATCTAATTAGATTTATTTTCGACCCAAAAGACTTCAATTGCTGCCTCAGCTGCAACAATAATCCGCATTTGTTGTTTATTCGGCAACAGTTATCTTGCTTGGAAGATTTCCAGCTCACTGTCCCGTTATTCAAACTTTATAGTACCGTAGTATTTAATTGTTTGGAAACTTGCAGCAGTGATCCCAGTCACTTCAAGTTCTCCTTCTCCATAGTTTAAGACAGCATCTTTAGTTCTCTAAGATACTAACAGATGTTCTTAATTTCAATTTAGTGACTATCACTAGGATTGACCCGATTGTGACTCCATATGCTCGAAGCGTATGAGACACCAATACAAGTACATTTTAAATGTACGATTTCCCAGAGAGTGTTAACAACTCCAAATCTATCCCAGTAGATCTTTATTCCTTGAATAAATGTTGTTACTCCCCAGAATTCTACGGAGAATTTGTATTGAAAGAATATCTATGAAAGCCAAGCTTTCAACAATAGCTTTATCGGAATTTCACTGTCAGTGCCCTCCCACTAACCTCCATATAAACACAAGAATTTTTTCGTTTTGAGTCAAATCAGAAACCATTACGATTATTTCAAAACGACAGTTCCACAGAACCTTATGCTTGTTTCAATCCAAACATGGATCGAATAACCCGCAAACCTGTTTGTCGGTCATACAAAATCGTCAGAATGTTATAAAAATTCTCCAAAAGGTTTCCTTTTCAGGAAAGCGATTTTGATTTGTAACTGACACATTTCATAAATGAAATATACAGTTATCAACAAGCATCGTCAAAATGGGTTTACCGTGGCAACAGGTAAAAGGTTGAACCGTTATTAACACAATGTTGATAACGATACCTTTCCGTCAAAAGCCCAGCTTTGTACGTTGGTATGTTGCCTTCCATGTATGTCTTCCTTGAAGACGTTTAATGTACCAATAGGCACAATGCCTTATGGTACAACAACTAGTATCCAAAATAGTTGTTATACATGTAATCCATTTCGGATTCATGGCACTTTGCCATAACAGGGAGTCGATACCTCGTATCACTTCCTCAAAACGTAGTCGGATGGTACACCTCCATAAGATTGACATTTTTATGAGGTTAGATCAGAAACCCATACCCTAGGTTGTTTTCTAACTCTATCCGATTACGAAGTTCTTGTGTATTTGAAGATTAATGGTACAGATTCATCATTGATGAATTATTTGTGTTCCATTAAGGACTTCGTGCCTTGAACAGTGTTATTCCGATTTTCATCGAGTATCACTATCCTCCCACTGACCACTGCATATCGGTATTCCTCTCAGGAAAACCGCATGGTGAGCAACAATTACATTGTTCTCATATGGGATTTATAAGTACTATACTTAAGGTTTCCCTTAGGATAACCTATATTGGCACTTATCCAATTTGGGTCTTATAGTTTGGTATCATCCAAACGTTATGCCTGGCATACCCAAATTATCAGGAACGAGAAACCTCGTTTCTTCCCTGTTCATATCCTAATAAACCATATCATGTCCAACAAAATTTGGTTTTTGGTTCGGACACACTGTCTAACTGCGTGTCTCGGGAGGAGTCTTCATCTGAAAGAATACCGTACTCTTTCATGTACATTTGAAACTTACTGCTTAAGTATTTTCCATTACGGTCTTACCGTGGCGGAATAATACTATAGCCGATCCGTTTTTCTATTTCGTGTCGAAACTTCAAAAGTTTCCGATCTGTGTTCTTCAAAAGAAACACATAACCATAACGTGATGCCACATCCGTTAAGGTCACGAAATATTCATGTTCATATCTAGCCTAGCTAGATATGGGCCCACTAACTTCACCATGAATAGGGCTAACAGATCGGTGGCCCTTATACTATTACCAAGTAAATAGTATTTTAGGTATTTACCTAATAAACTAGATTCGCAGACCTTATTTGAATAGTCAAATCAGTCCTAGTACCCACTCTTCAAAAGTGTGGATATACGAGTCTCGTTTAATTGTGTCCTAGACAACAACGTCACAAATAAGTCTCTATTGATCAAATCAATTTGAGCTATATATTTGTCATTTTATATGTTTGAGATTTTATTATATTCAAAATATAAATTCTGTTATTTACATCTAATGTATTTATCTCAGTATCATCTTTATATAATAAAACACTAAGTGTTCTAGAATATAAAGGTTTATCCGCAACGGATTAAACACTGATATAGAGATAATGTCTCTAGTCAAACTAGTTACATCATAACATTTCCCAATTTAAGTACATACCCAAAGGGTAGTTCCTAAACT
This sequence comes from Zanthoxylum bungeanum, assembly GCA_019454045.1. NCBI lineage: Eukaryota > Viridiplantae > Streptophyta > Magnoliopsida > Sapindales > Rutaceae > Zanthoxylum > Zanthoxylum bungeanum. Next base: position 107,676 of record SKCR01000172.1, read on the forward strand.
TAGGTATCTACGGTCGAAACAGCGACTTTCGTCCCGTTTCCGATTCGCAGAGAAATCTCGGCTTGAAGTCAGTATCCAGCTCATAGCGGATTCTGAACATCAATACATATATTTATGTACCACACTAAGTATTTAAAATCCAATTTCAATACTAGTAGTGAACATAACTTTGACAAATATTTTAAAGTTAGAGCCTTGCCCTTTCTTTAATTCTTTCGTGTCTTCCATATCCAAATGGTAGTCACTTTGGGATATGTCAATTATCTTTTCAATATTTCACAAACCTTTGGCCAAGCCTTGGGTTTCGGAATATCGAAACGATGTGCACCTTGTGCTACATGCCCAATTGCAAACTTTGACTTTTCTCCACTAGAATAGTCAATTAATTCTCCAAGAATTATTAATTGCAACTTTAATACTTTTAAATCTAAAGATAGATTTATTATAAGTATATTAATTAAGCACTAAAGTCATCATCACATAAATCTTCCAAAGATTTTATGCTCTACTATTTGCTTAATTATGGGCTTAGTCATAATAAGTTATTTTATCAAATAAATTAACCTATTATTAATTCCCAATTGAAAATTAATCATTTAAAACATTTAATCCAAGGATTATATATTTTAAATATTCAACTTTTCAATTCTTTCTTGATTTCAATAGTCCAACTATTTAATCAATTTAATAAGGTACTATTTATTATAATGATTACAATAACCCAATTATTTAATCAACTATAATTTTAATATGATTACTATAATCCAATTATAAAATCAACTATCATTTAAATTCAATTATATTGATTACTATAATCTAATTATAAAATCAACTATATATTGAATGAGTTTGTATATAGTCCAACTATATAAATTTTTAAAACAACGTAAAATATTGACGAATGATATTTGTTTGAGCGCGTATGGCGAGTAATTGAACGAATGTTGCAAATTCAATACTTGCCTCCCACTATTTTTCGTCGAGCCTCTAACCCTCTGTCGAGTACTCGGGAAACCGTGTTTCCTAGTGGGCTAGGATCCCGTTAAATATCACACAATCTTGACTTTGGCCAACAAATTGTATGATAATTAACTAGGTAGATCTTGAAGATCAATTGGATCTCATCCAACTCCTAGATCCAGTAGGTGGACGTCCAAGTCCGAAACATATATCTATATATGCCTATATATCCAATATAATACCCTACCTTTTTCCTCCGAATCAACTAGGCCTTGGCTTTGGCACAACAAACCTAGTGATCCCAGTCAAGCGCGGACCCATTGACAAGGAACCTTCGTAATCAATGTCAATGGACAAGAAGTGGTCTTGACTTTGGCCAACAAACCACAACTTGGACACGACACCGATATGGAAACAAAGCCTCGTGATTAAAGCACATCTTCGAAGGACAAGGGCTTGACTTTGGCCAACAACCCTACCAATCTCGGATCTTGAGCAAGAATCACTCAATGGAAAGAAAAAAACGCTTGATATTTAACGAGGGTTTTTCGCGTGGAAATTGACTACCAATTTAATTATCTTTGTTAAGGTCTCATCATCATACACCCTTAAACATGCATTCTAAATACATAATAAAGCGAGTATAAAAATAAATAATAATGATATGCGGATGGATACTTTACACATTGATCCTAGATCAAATCTCTCCCTTTCTCACTCAAGCTAGCACTTGTATTACTTCTACCCGTTACACTACACTTCTAAAGAAACCTCGTTTACATGGAGGGGAATAGGTGAGAAGAGAATACAAAGAGAATGAAGGTGATAAGGCTGGACACGCAGGTCCAATTTAATAAATCGAATTTATTACAATAATTTCTAAAATTGCCCACCCATCTAATATCCATCCGATATTACATTATTCATTCAACACAACCACGTATTCACACACATAAGCATGCTATCAATCAATCTAATCAAATTAATTAATCTGATAATTAAGTGATCATCCAATGTTCAAACAACGATTTGATTTTGTTCGAGTCAAACTCGTTTTTGCGAATAAGTACTCATAGTACGAATTCACGAATTAAATTAAACTACATCATTAAATCAAATTTAATATGTACTTAATACTAATTCACTATTCAATTCCAAATTAAACATTACACTTTTATTTAATAAACCTTTTACGATTTAAATTCCAAATTTAATCGCGTCGGGTCTCAAAGCCCGATTAACGTCCAACGTCAATTCAATTCAAGTCCAATGGGCTTTCAATTAATTTATTTAAGGCATGGGCTTCGGCAACCAAAGCCCAATCAAGGAGTAACCCCATAAGCCTTGGAAATCAATTTCGGCCCATTAGGCCCAATTGAACTTTAAAGGTTCATTAGTCGCATTTGGGCTTTATGGTTAAGGTTTTGGGCCTAATTGGATCCAATCCACTTGGCCTAAACCAAACTTGATAAATCAAGCCCAATAGGCCCAAATACAACTTTAGGAGCCCAAATCCAATTTAAAGCCTAAATAACTAAATTACATGAATCCAATTCCGCAACTTAATTACCTAAAGTGCATTACATGATTAATCAACTAAATCAACATTTCCAAAACACTAAATTAGTCCAATTAATCATACTCAATTCATAATTATATGTCCAACACACAAATTGAAAAATCAAACCCATTTACATGCTTCTTTAGTCTCGGCCAAGGAAGGATTTTGTGTCCGATTCGGTTTTAATCCAATCGAACCCACAATCGACATTAAATCAACATCCTAAATGATTTCATACACATCCAATGCCACAAAATCAAAAAATACCAAGACATTAGGGCATGATACCTATTCGGCCAAGGTGTGAATTTGGGGATTTTATGTTCAATTCAAAATCCAATCCAATTCGTCTTAAATTAACATCATCCTACATGATTCTAACTCATCCAATGAATCAAAATCAAAAAATTCCCAGAATCCAAAAATCATCATGCATTCGGCCAAGGTAACATTTTTGGGCAAAATTGATCCAATCACATTTTGTTGAAATGATCAAATCAATCTTCAATATAACATATATAAAGCATGCAAAAACATTCAATTTTGTTAAATCATGCTCGAATACAAAATACCCATTTTAAGCCCCACATTTTTCATGCTTGAACCAATAGCTCTTGATGCCATTGTTGGTTTTTTATTAAGGTCCCAAGATCAAACAAGCTATGAAAACATGAGTGAATACATCAACGGGATAGCGGAATACTCACATCGATCGGTTGAGTCGATTTGGAGACGAATCAAGCCCAAAAGCTCACTGCCTTAGGCGCCAAACTGCAGCAGTCCACTGCCCTCCAAAACAGAATTTGAGATGATGAACGGAGCTCCAAGCTTCGTCAAACGGATCCCGGCTCATGGGTGAACCTCCCTACCACCTTCGCAAGACTCGTAAGTGTGCTAGCACTTGAATTTCCACCATGAAAATCCACTCTTGCTTCCCTATTGTCCACGCCATTTGGCTTCAAAAACCAGTCCACTGTTTTGTGTGTTTGGCGTGAGAGAGAGAGCAAAATGAGAGAGATGAAAATGTGTTAAGTTGTATTTGATTTGCATTTCAAGTGTATCTTATACACTTGTGTGAATTTCAATTGAATTTCACTTGCATTTGCCTTTTATTTGAATTTCAAAAGTCAAACAATTAAAAGCAAACACTATGCACATCAATCACACATCACTATTCACATCAACTTTAATAAAGTGATTTGATGTGTGTCTTTCAATCAATCAATCATATCAATCAATCACATCACTCAAAGTGACATTTGATTTGACGCTTGATGTGACGATTGATTTGACGCTTGATGTGACGATTGATTTGACGCTTGATGTGACTTGCATCGCCGCACTTGAATTCGAAATACGAATACGCTCGCAATCACACTCGGGCTCGGGTTCGCTAATTCCAAATTAATGATTTTTTCGTCGCGTCGTAATTAAATGATTACGCCTAGCGAATTCACTATTCACGTCGCTAACGAATTAATTCTAAATTAATTCGTTCGCCCGAATTAAAATCTAATTTTAATTCCGAGTCGAAATCTAATTTCATTTAATATATCGAATATATTAATTTACCGATTAATTCCAAATTAATCGTTATCTCTCTCTAGACGATATTTTATCCTAGATAAAATATCTCCGTAATTAATCCTAGATTAATTTTCTCTCTCTTCTATATAATCCCAGATTATTCAAGAGTGCGAGTTGTGCGTCATCGGTGGATTATCGGGAAGCGACCCATGAGATCCCCGGATAACTTGGCACTAAATACGGTCATCGGAGTATCCGAATCACGTACGTACCAAGTACTACGTTCTACCGATTTACGAGACAAGGTCGACTCCTAGCAAAGCACGATGTCTACCAAATTCTCCGGTCATATACATCTAAGAATATTAAGATCTATATCAAGCGTAGTATACCATTGTATTATGCGTATCGGCCCAGTATCGGATAGTCACGTGCTAGGGCTGGGGCTGGATAAGTGTCTGCCCCGTCTGAAGCACATGTCGGATGTCGGTAACTAGTCTCTATAATCGGATATTCATGACCTGGTCATAATATCACGATTGGATGCGCATCACTTAAGAGCACTAATACCGTATCCTGCGTGACATCATCTCCAATATGACTGAAGTGATACTTCCATCTCGACATCACACCCAATACACTACGACTCTCTGATAAACCAGTCCACTGTTTTGTGTGTTTGGCGTGAGAGAAGAGAGCAAAATGAGAGAGATGAAAATGTGTTAAGTTGTATTTGATTTGCATTTCAAGTGTATCTTATACACTTGTGTGAATTTCAATTGAATTTCACTTGCATTTGCCTTTTATTTGAATTCAAAAGTCAAACAATTAAAAGCAAACACTATGCACATCAATCACACATCACTATTCACATCAACTTTAATAAAGTGATTTGATGTGTGTCTTTCAATCAATCAATCATATCAATCAATCACATCACTCAAAGTGACATTTGATTTGACGCTTGATGTGACGATTGATTTGACGCTTGATGTGACTTGCATCGCCGCACTTGAATTCGAAATACGAATACGCTCGCAATCACACTCGGGCTCGGGTTCGCTAATTCCAAATTAATGATTTTTTCGTCGCGTCGTAATTAAATGATTACGCCTAGCGAATTCACTATTCACGTCGCTAACGAATTAATTCTAAATTAATTCGTTCGCCCGAATTAAAATCTAATTTTAATTCCGCGTCGAAATCTAATTTCATTTAATATATCGAATATATTAATTTACCGATTAATTCCAAATTAATCGTTATCTCTCTCTAGACGATATTTTATCCTAGATAAAATATCTCCGTAATTAATCCTAGATTAATTTTCTCTCTCTTCTATATAATCCCAGATTATTCAAGAGTGCGAGTTGTGCGTCATCGGTGGATTATCGGGAAGCGACCCATGAGATCCCCGGATAACTTGGCACTAAATACGGTCATCGGAGTATCCGAATCACGTACGTACCAAGTACTACGTTCTACCGATTTACGAGACAAGGTCGACTCCTAGCAAAGCACGATGTCTACCAAATTCTCCGGTCATATACATCTAAGAATATTAAGATCTATATCAAGCGTAGTATACCATTGTATTGTGCGTATCGGCCCAGTATCGGATAGTCACGTGCTAGGGCTGGGGCTGGATAAGTGTCTGCCCCGTCTGAAGCACATGTCGGATGTCTGGTAACTAGTCTCTATAATCGGATATTCATGACCTGGTCATAATATCACGATTGGATGCGCATCACTTAAGACCACTAATACCGTATCCTGCGTGACATCATCTCCAATATGACTGAAGTGATACTTCCATCTCGACATCACACCCAATACACTACGACTCTCTGATAAACCAGTCCACTGTTTTGTGTGTTTGGCGTGAGAGAAGAGAGCAAAATGAGAGAGATGAAAATGTGTTAAGTTGTATTTGATTTGCATTTCAAGTGTATCTTATACACTTGTGTGAATTTCAATTGAATTTCACTTGCATTTGCCTTTTATTTGAATTTCAAAAGTCAAACAATTAAAAGCAAACACTATGCACATCAATCACACATCACTATTCACATCAACTTTAATAAAGTGATTTGATGTGTGTCTTTCAATCAATCAATCATATCAATCAATCACATCACTCAAAGTGACATTTGATTTGACGCTTGATGTGACGATTGATTTGACGCTTGATGTGACGATTGATTTGACGCTTGATGTGACTTGCATCGCCGCACTTGAATTCGAAATACGAATACGCTCGCAATCACACTCGGGCTCGGGTTCGCTAATTCCAAATTAATGATTTTTTCGTCGCGTCGTAATTAAATGATTACGCCTAGCGAATTCACTATTCACGTCGCTAACGAATTAATTCTAAATTAATTCGTTCGCCCGAATTAAAATCTAATTTTAATTCCGAGTCGAAATCTAATTTCATTTAATATATCGAATATATTAATTTACCGATTAATTCCAAATTAATCGTTATCTCTCTCTAGACGATATTTTATCCTAGATAAAATATCTCCGTAATTAATCCTAGATTAATTTTCTCTCTCTTCTATATAATCCCAGATTATTCAAGAGTGCGAGTTGTGCGTCATCGGTGGATTATCGGGAAGCGACCCATGAGATCCCCGGATAACTTGGCACTAAATACGGTCATCGGAGTATCCGAATCACGTACGTACCAAGTACTACGTTCTACCGATTTACGAGACAAGGTCGACTCCTAGCAAAGCACGATGTCTACCAAATTCTCCGGTCATATACATCTAAGAATATTAAGATCTATATCAAGCGTAGTATACCATTGTATTGTGCGTATCGGCCCAGTATCGGATAGTCACGTGCTAGGGCTGGGGCTGGATAAGTGTCTGCCCCGTCTGAAGCACATGTCGGATGTCTGGTAACTAGTCTCTATAATCGGATATTCATGACCTGGTCATAATATCACGATTGGATGCGCATCACTTAAGACCACTAATACCGTATCCTGCGTGACATCATCTCCAATATGACTGAAGTGATACTTCCATCTCGACATCACACCCAATACACTACGACTCTCTGATAAACCCAGAAGTGGTGTACGCAGAACCGGTCAAAGCCCCCTACCACCAAGACCAAAATTTATCGATTATCGTAAGTATTAGCGATGCAAGTCTCAGGTTAAGACTATACACACCTACCTTGATTTCGGCCTCCCATAGACACATAGTCATAATACCAATGGGATTCCGAGGCGTCTATCCAGAGCGAAGCTGTTTCCCGTACCATCGGTGAAACACGACCTCCTATCGCACTTGCATAAGTATCCAATACTTATATATATGAGAACTATGCTGTTGTGCCCTCACAACGCACACAAGTGCAATACTAGCCTATTCCATATTATCGATGTCCAGTCTCGATAATACTCCGGCTAGGGATATTTAATGATTAATCCTTCGGGGACTGATACTGTCTCATATCATTCTCAGTCCAGGAACTAATCATAGGGACCTTTCTTCATTTATATATCTATGGTGATCTAATCACAAATGATGAGAGTGCAATTTCCTTATCACATAGTTAATTTGCTACAACAACACAATGATCTGTGCAAACAGTGACGCTATGGGTCATATTATCCAACAAATACACCCCAAATCAGGGAGCAGCAGTCCGGTTTTCTGTGGCCTATTGTCTAGCCCAACAATTATCACTGGATGTCAAACAATACTACATTTGCTCAACAAAATACAATGGGGAGATGTGAAATATGCAACGGTAACCACCCGAGCAATCAATGCATATACTTTTCTGGGAGGTAGAATTATCAGAATCATTCAAGGTACAAAGAATCAACATATTTCACTGAACCACATTTTCCATCTTATCCACCATCCACCTACGATCTTCATCAAAAACCAGAACTGTTAGAGGAAGATTAGATGATTGACGTGCTCAAAGATTGGCTCGAGGTACGAGAAGCACAATTTGATGCACAATTTTAGAGTCAAGCAGCTTCCATACAGAGGATGACATATCAAATTAGATAATTAACAGACAACCTGAATTACATATCTCATGGAGCAAATTCAAATAACACTTAAGAAGCCTTCGAGTATACAGAGTTTCATCATGACACCTTAACAAAGAACAAGGCTGAGCTGTATGAAGAATTAGAGGTATCAGTTCAGAAGACTGAACCAACAAAGTCTCAATTTGATTTTTATTTCTCATCGGACTCTGACGAAGATTAAGAAGTAGAGCTGTTTGTACCAACTGCACCAGCAAGAGAGGATGAAACTTTCCATCCTCAAAATGAAAATCTTGGATCATGTTTTGCACTAATGTTTGAAGAAGAGCTACCTGAGCTAGTCATATCAACCACAGAGGATGAAGACCTAAAATCAGACATATATTTACATCCTCAGATTGACACATATGGAGCATGTATTTCATAGATGACAGATGAAGAGCTGAATGCGGAAATTTTAAAATACATCCGTGAAGAAAGGATGGAGCAAGATGCAGGACAAAAAGAGAAGCAAATGACATACCATATTGAAGATCTCAGGCATTTAGGAGAAACATCACTGTTTTGGGAAGTAAAGATCAAAGATATCGCCCAGAAGCTTGACAGAATGGAACTTCCATTCAAAGTCAATCACTATACTAGACCTCATGATTTTATTTCTTTCTTTTTAGGAACCACTGGAGCAACAAAGTTTAAGAAGGTGGCACAAGCACTAAATGAGATAAAATTCTTTTTCCACTTTACCGTCAGAATAAACCCTTCAAAAGTAATGCTCATGGGATTGTGTATATCCCGCCTAGGCCAGGATGCTACCGGCAGGAGACAGGCTAACCCTACCTCCATAAGCCTCTTATTCTGACGAAATTTTGGCATGATGTGTTCGTAACATCAAACAACCTGGCTTATAGCCAGCACCATGAGACAACCTAAATAAAACATCTCGGCCTCAGACCGTATCTCAAAAATCAAAGTGTAAATATTTGTCCATACAAGACAGGGATTACCACATTAGACTAGGTGTGGTATCAGACTATGTGTGGTTGGATTTGATAGATTGTAAAAGATTTCATGTTTTCTCTATCTTAGATTATCTTCTGTGTGGTTGCTGAATTTTTTACTGGATGTAAGTCTCGTCTAGGATAGGATTCCACTTAGGGCAGTAAACCCATACCTGTAGGCACTCACATAGGTTTTAATTTAAAGATTTTGTTTTCATGGAGTCTCTACTCTGTAGAACCTCCTCTTTGTCTAGCTCTTCTACTGAAAAGACTAGTATTTCAAAGAATATAGTGAATTCTGAAGAATTTATAATTGAAGATTTTGATAAAGCCATTGATTGCTGGAAATTGCCAAAGATTTCTAAAGACATGATTTATAAAACCAAAAAACTTGATTTTCTAAAAACAGATTATATCATAAAAACTGAAGAACGTGATATTACTCTTACAAAACCTTTTGAGACAATTAAATTATTTTCTGAACATGCTTTAAAATATTTAAAAGATAAAAAATTTAATTATGTGCATGTTGGTTTAATCCAAGTTGGAATAAAGCCCCTCACTAAAGAAGGCTTAGATACTTCCATCTTAGTTGTTCTAAGAGATGGCACATTCATCTCTTTTGATGATTCTTTACTTAGCAGTATTGAATCAAGTCTCTGTAAGGCTCTATTTCCTTTGACTGTTACCCAAACATTAGTCTCTTTAAAAGACAAAAATATCCTCAAAAGCATGATTCTTCAAATCAAAACCCATAATTACCATATGATTGAAGGATCAATTCCTGTAGCCTTGATTTACAAATTTTCCTACAAAGCTATGCATTCTGCGTTTAATACGCAACATAAACTCCAGTCAAAAAGAGATGAAACTCATCTCTTGCAGACTGATCTTTCCAAATCAAACACAGTTATTCCTAGACCTATCCAATGGAAAGATATTAACCTTCCTGATGAATGGATTCTATAAGGAGCCACTGAACCAGTGATTCCAAAACAACTTGAGCCAAATACAGAGTTACAAAATGTGACTCAATATTCTGATGGAAAGTCAGATTATCTTTCAGAAGAAATACTCCATCTAGGTTCTGTGATTTAGAATCTGTCTCTAGTATTCCCTCTGTAAAAAGAAAATTCTCTAAAGTCCCAAACTTGTCATACAAAGATCAACCTAGGTTTTCCACCTCGGATATCCCTAGTTCTTCTATACGTTCTGTTGATTATACTACTAGTATCCCTCACCCTATCTACAATAGTACTCAACATGAACAAAGTAAAGAGGAGAAGGAACCTTCTCCCCCAACATCTCCAATATTTTCTACTGTTACGGAAAATGTCATAAATGCCCTACAAAAAGATTTCAAATTGGATAAAGCCTCATTGCACAAAGAATTTTATTCTGATTCAAATAAAGAAAAAAGACTTTGGTTTTTTAAATATTTTTTAAACCAAAGAAAACAAATTCAGGAATTTTACTATGATTTTGTAAACTTGCATAAAGTTCATATTACATTTTTTGATTGGTTTGAAATTTATGCTTCTGAAAATAATATTTCTTACCCTTTTAAAGAATCAAATCCCATTACCATTAGAAAGAAAATCCCACAATGGAATCTTTCTGATAGTGATAGAATTATTGGATCTGAACACCCTCCTATGAGAAATATTACTATAGATCATGGAGAACCATCTGTTCAGATTAAAGCCTCACCTTTAAAGATACATAGACCCAATGACACAGAAAAAGACCTAGATAGTATTATCCAACAGAATAATTTCTGTAATACTAATCTAATACTATAGGAAAGCAGTTGACTAGACTAGAAAGTCAAATCCAATAGTCTATAATAACTGTTTCTCCTTTAAAGACTATCAAGAATGATGATGACAAGAAACTTAAAAAGCCTATTTTTGAACCATTCCAAGTTTCTAAAGACAGTCAAAAGCTTGTCCATGAGTCAAAATCTGATTTCGTTAGAGCCATTAAAGAACAACTGGATAGGATAGAAACATCTTCTTCCTCTTCAAAAAAGAAAATAGATATTGCCCTAGATACTTCTCAATCTAGTAGTAGTAAAATCGGAGTTCTAGATTTAGATAACTCTTCCATAGATTCTTCTGACATAGAAGCTTTTAAAGAAAAATCCAAACCTGTCAATAAAGTCAACAAAGTTCATTGGGAATTAGCACTACCTCATACTTCTTATTCTCCTCCTGATATAGCCGTTGATAATAGGCCTAGTGCAATAAGCCAGTATCGGTTTAATGCATCTTCTGTCTATGAATGGAATATAGATGGAATGTCTGAATATAATATTCTTAGCCTATTACAATAAATGACCATGGCAGCTAATGCCTACAAAACCCAAACAGGAACCTCTGATAAAGCAATTGCAGAGATTCTTGTTGCTGGTTTTACCGGTCAACTTAAAGGATGGTGGGATCATCTTCTCACCAAACAACAACAGTTAGATATCTTGGATGCTATCCAAACAGATGAGGACAATGTTCCTATTCTGGATGGATATAACAATCCTATTCAAGATGCTGTTGCAACTTTAATTTTGACTATTTCCCTCCATTTCATAGGTGACCCCTCTCACCTACGTGATAAAAATGCTGAGTTACTACATAACTTAAGATGTAGAAAGCTTAGTGATTTCCAAAGTTATAAAACCACCTTCTTTACACGCCTCTTCCTAAGAGATGATGCTAATAATATAACTTGGAAAGAGAAATTCCTTGCTGGTTTACCTACCCTTCTAGGAGAAAAGGTTAGGAATTCCATTAAAGCCCTCCATGACAACTATATCCCTTATGATAGACTTACCTATGGTGAGTTAGTTAGCTTTATCAATAAGGAAGGTTTAAAGATTTGCCAAGACTTGAAATTACAGAAACGCCTAAAATGGGAGCTTAGGAAATCTAAGCAAGAACTAGGTAGTTTTTGTAAACAGTTCAACTATGACCCTTTCAAAGCTAGTACCTCCAAAGATTGTGATGGAAAATGTTCTTCAAAGCCTTACAAAAAGAATTACAATTCTAAAAGGTTTAAAAGACCTTTTCCTAGTCCTAAAGAAAATTTCTATAAGAAACCTTCAAAGTCTTATAAGAAGTTCAATAGAAAACCCCACACTTCCAAATCTAGAGACCCTTTCAATTATAAGGAAGCTACTTGTTATAAATGTGGAAAGAAAGGTCATACTGTAAAATATTGTAGAATGAACAAAAAGCTTCATGAGCTTGATCTCAGTGAAGAAATTCTTTCCAAAATAACAAATTTGCTTGTTGAGTCTTCTGATTCTGAATCTTCCGTAACAGGAAATTCTGAACCTTTACAAGTTGATGAGTTAGTTGACTCAGAAACTCCTAGTCAAAGCAATAGTGATTCTAGCACAGAATCTTATCTAAAGAAGATTAATGTTTTGACAAAAGAACAAGAAACTTTTCTTGATGTTGTAAACATATTTCAAATCCTGATTTACAAAAGGAATATCTTGACAAACTTCTAAAGACTTTTGACAAAGGAGAATCTTCCAAGACTCTTGTTTTAAAACAAAATACTTATGACCTTACTCAGATCTTAAGAAAAAAGAAAAATAAAAAAGGTACACCAAGTTTTCAAGACCTTCAAAAAGAAATTCAAGAAATAAAGTTTGAAATAAAAGATTTAAAAGAAAAACAGAAAAACGATTCTGAGACCATCCAACTTCTTCTGAAAAGTCAGTTGAAAAGAAACTCAGAAAATGATTCAGATTCTGATAATGATGAGCCTAAAGATCAAAATCTAGAAATTGAATCTCTTCCAAATGATTTTCTTTCTGTTTTAAAGCAAGTCACAACGAGAAAATATTTGATTTGGATTACTTTAATCCTCTCATCTGATTTTCAAATTGACACAGTAGCCTTGTTTGACACAGGTGCTGATCTAAATTGTATAAAAGAAATTATTATCCCAAATAGATTTCATAAAAAAACACATGAAAGACTTTCTGCCGCCAATAATTCAAAACTAAAGATTTCTTCCAAAGTTGATGCTTCTATCCCTAATGATGGTTTTGAATTCAAGACTTCCTTTCTTTTAACAAATGATATACATCATGCTGTTATTCTTGGAACTCCTTTCATAAACCTCATTACTCCTTATACCGTTGACTATGATGGTATAACTTTTAAAGCAAAGAATAAAAAACTAAAGTTTTCTTTTATAGAAAAACCTAAAACAAGAAATTTGAATATTGTAAAAGCCTGTTCTGTTTATCAGAACCATGTTAATGTTTTGTTAAAGAAAAAACAAAATGATTTACTTCTTTTAAAAAAGGATTTAAATATTGAAAGACTTGAAAAATAATTACAAACGAATTTTGTAAAACAAAAGATTAATGATTTCAAAGTTTTAATTGAGAAAGAAATTTGTGCTGATCTACCTTCTGCTTTTTGGAATAGAAAACAACATTTGATAGATCTTCCTTATGAATCCTCTTTTGATGAAAAGCGAATTCCGACTAAAGCTAGGCCTATTCAAATGAATATGGACTTAGAAAATCATTGTAGGAATGAAATCAAAGATTTAGAGTCTAAAGGTTTAATTGTTAAGTCAAGGTCTCCTTGGTCTTGCGCCGCTTTCTATGTAAATAAAAATTCTGAAATAGAAAGAGGAACACCTAGACTGGTGATCAATTACAAGCCTTTAAACAAAGCCCTTAAGTGGATTAGGTATCCCATACCTAACAAGAAAGATTTGCTTCAAAAACTTCATTCTGCTTTTATATTTTCAAAATTTGATATGAAGTCTGGTTTTTGGAAAATTCAAATTCATCCAAAAGACCATTATAAAACTGCTTTTACTGTTCCATTTGGACAATTTGAATGGACAGTTATGCCATTTGGCTTAAAGAATGCACCTTCTGAATTCCAAAGGATTATGAATGACATTTATAACCCTTACTCAGAATTTTGCATTGTTTACATTGATGATGTGTTGATCTTCTCAAAAGACATTGATCAACATTTCAAACATTTAAAGACTTTTTATTTTGCCACTAGAAAAGCTGGTTTAGCTGTTTCTAGTACAAAGATTCCCTGTTTCAGACAAAAGTTAGATTCCTAGGACATTACATTTCCAAAGGAACAATTACACCTATAGAAAGTCTCTAGCTTTTACTGATAAATTCCCTGATAGAATCCTTGATAAAACCCAACTCCAAAGATTTCTAGGAAGTTTAAATTATGTCCTAGATTTTTGCCCTAATATCAATAGGATTGCAAAACCCTTACATGATAGATTAAAGAAAGTCTTTGTCCCTTGGACTGATGAACACACTAAAGCTGTTAGATTAATAAAGGATACTGTTAAAGAAATCCCCTGTTTATACTTAGCCAACCCTAGTTTACCAAAAGTTGTTGAAACTGATGCGTCTGACTTAGGGTATGGTGGTATTTTAAACAAGTTGAGAATGGTAAGAACAAATAGTACAATAATTTCTGCTCATTTGAATGATTGTCAGAAAAATTATTCTACTATTAAAAAAGAAATTTTATCTATTGTTTTATGCATATCTAAATTCCAAAGTGATTTGCTAAATCAAAAATTTCTGCTAAGAATTGATTGTAAAGCTGTAAAACACGTTTTAGAAAAAGATGTTCAAAACATTGCATCTAAACAGATTTTTGCACGATGGCAAGCTATTTTAAGTGTTTTGATTTTGAAATTGAGTTTATTAAAGGAGATAAAAATTCTGTTCCAGATTTTCTAACCAGAGATTTCTCCAAAATAGATAATGCCACCCAAAAAGAAAGACACTGGAAAAGCTAAACTTAAAGAACCAGAACAAGAAGAAACTTCATCCAAAGCTATTACATCTCAAGATCAGGTAAAAGAATGGATTGAATCCATCTCTAAATCCCCTGAACTTATTCTTGCTCTACAAAGCTTTTCAAAAAATCAAGAAGCTCAAAATACTTCTTCTAGAGAAACTCCTTTTTCAAAACCTCAAAAAGAAATTGTTTTAAGTGGAAGTTCTTCTTCCCAAATTGTTTCTCAAAAGCCTTCTCAAAGATCGGATTGGCATAATAAAACCTATCAACAAAATATTTTAAGTGTTGAAGATGGGTTTTATAATCCTGATCCATTTGTGACTCTTTCAAAGTTTTTTCCAAAGGGTTGGTTTTTCAAACCATGAGATTTTTCAAAACCCCAATCCTTTTACCAAGACATTCTTGAATTCACTGAATCAGTGAAATTCAAGCATTTTTATCTTTCTGATGCTCATTCTGAGCCAGCCTATTCAACAGCTACTATCCTTAAAGTCCTTTCTCCAAAGCAATGGGGTGAACCCCTTCAGAGCCTCCAATACTTTCCCGCCAATTTTCATAATCGACTAAACCACTGCTTAGCTTTCTCTTACTAGGATTACCAACAAGCATGGTTTAATACCTTTCTTATCCAAAATCCAAAGAAAAACCACTCATGGTTATTTTTCTTCAATTCGAAAATAACTTTTGAAAGCCTTCCAAATTGGTTCCAACATTGGTGGAACTATTATGGACCAAGCCCAGATATCCTTACTCCAAATGCAAAAGCCTGCCTAAAACTTTTTAAATCCCATTACATCCCTTCTGATTCGGAGAAAAGATTTCCCCCTTTTTTCTGTTTCTGTACAAAATTTTTCTTACCATGGGTCTGGATATGGAGTCTTCAATTCCACACTCAGGAATCCCAATTGATAATCCAAAGAACCTTCAAAGTAAAATGGTGGTCCAAATTTGATGAAGAGTCCAAGCTGTCCCAACACATGGTCCAGCAATGGCTCTGTGCTAAAGGCCATCTAAAATCAAATATTGAAGACATTAAAGCCCAAAGCACTTTTCTCTCTCAGAAGTCTACGGCCTAGTCTCTCTTGGCAGGTGCCAAATCTGAAGAAGAGTATTTCCAAATCATGCAACAGCTCCTTGCCTCTAGGCCTGCATCTTCCGCAGCCAGTTCATCAAGCGGTGGGGAGCCACAGCCCTTTATTTCTCTTGGAGATGATAACGAGGATGACTGTTTCGGTATTTTCTCCTCTCTAAAGCATTAAAAAAAGGTAAAAAGAGTAAAAAGTTTTGATATATTTTCCCCTTCACTCACTATTCTCTTCACGAGAAAAAAGCTGTGGGATATGATATCAACTTTATTTTCACCATAATTGGGACCACAAGCACCCAAAGTTATATTATTAAAGCATCAAAAAGCAGTCACGAGCATCTTGCTTTTCCAACAACTCAGACAAACCCATGTGAAGATAAGAAAAAGTTTTCAAAGCACGTTGCAAAAGTCATAGAGCAAAGACAAAGCCATGAGAAGCCTTCAATAATAGCTGCAAAAGTCATAAAGAAATAGCATCTTACTGTATTGCCATGTGAAGAAAGCAGATCTTTTCAAAGCATCTTACTGTATTGCCATGTGAATAAAGCAGATCTTTTCAAAGCATCTTACTATTTGTAATAATTGTATAATTGTTGTAATAATTCAAAGTAGTTGGATGTTGGGTATATAGTTCTCATTAACTCTCAGTTGAGGGCATCCGTTTTTCTTTCAAAATATTCTCCAGTTCTTCTCCCATCTCTCTCAGAACCTCATTCTGAAAAATTCTCTAAAATAGTTTTTAGTTTTTAAAGAAAAGAATGTAAGCAATTTCTCCATTAATAATATACAAAGCTGTTTATTTTATTTAAAAAAAAAACATGCTCGCAGACTTATAATTCATATCAGTTCTGCCATATAAACTGTTACGACTCCTCTGAGGCATAGAGACCTGATCTCTCCCCTCAGTTGTAATTCTCTTCTCCCTCATTCTTCAGAGCACCATTTCTGGGATCCAGATCTGGTACTGTGTTTGCAAACCCCAGACCAAACTTTATTAAAATTTGACAATTGTATGTTTTCTTGAATGAATTATATTGTTTGAGATCCTGTCTTGTATGGTCTGGGGTTTGCAAACACAGTACCAGATCTGGATCCCATGAGTGTTGGAGTATCTAGGGCAATATGAAAAAAAAAAGCATGTTCGCAGACTGATAATTCATATCAGTTCTGCCATATAAACTGTTATTTTCTATATATATATATATATATATATTATATATATATATATATACACACACACATACATATATACTTGTAGCCGCTTGTTCATATCTACATGAGTATACAGATACACTAACTTCTTTCTTCTACGTTCCTCTTTATATGTATACAGATTTCATACTTATAACTATTTACGACTTTGTTATATTACCGATTTCGAGCAACGCTAAATTTCTTAAGTGTTCAAAGCATGAGTTACTTACCTGACTAAGCGAACACCCGCGATCCGGGTCCGATCTGTCAAACAAGTAATAACACAAGGTTAGTACCGTTATTTACGGAACTTCCAACTTATCTATGATAACTACGGGCTTCCCCGGAACACCCAAATCATCTCCGATACTACGGTACAAACTTCATTACTTTAATACATATCTTTCTATACTATTCCAACTAGCTAGATAGCATAGATTCTCGTTTTACGCGTTTGCGGTAAATCTTGCGGAAAAGTTTCCACAAACGCTACGGAAGGGTCTCGAACCCTCCGAACTAATCCAAAATTACTTAATTACTCTCGCAATATCACATTTATACTATTTTCATGATTATGGTCAACTACACTCGGTTGTGCGAGAAACTCAGTTTTACCGGAAACTCGCTAATTCTACTAGATCAATCATATCTCATCCGATTCTCCCCGGATTCTACCATATTTATTGTTTTAACATATATTATTATATTCAATTCGAATCATGGCAATTCGCTAAACTAATAAATTACTGGAATCATCCGGAACTAAATCGATACACTTTAAAACATGAAATTCTAAACGGAAAGTCGTACCGAAATTCTGAGGCCATATTCGGACTCCCATCGGCCATACGAACGTGCTGATGTGATCGAAATTTCGATCAGAGCTACTTTTTGTCATGGGTTTACTATTCACCATGACTTTCTTCCTCGATCCGTTTGCTTCCGGCCGCTATTTGGCAAATCCGACTCCGCACACTCGTAATACCCTCCGAGGGCTTCGATTTGGTAGGTGGCTCGGGCCGTGAAATGAACCGACGAGCCAAATCCATCAAACCTGTACGCGCCACAGCCTTTCTCGGTTATCTCACCGTCGCCGGCTCCGTTGGACGATCGCCGGCCACCGGCTTCCTCCTCATCGCCGGACGATCACAGTCCCACCGGTGCGCCGCTGCATCTCCGGCCAGATCACCGCCGGCGTCTTCTTCTCTTTCTCTCTCTTCTCACACCATTTTCCCCCATTTTTCTTTTTGTTTTATTTTCGGTATTAGCATGATAATAATAATAGAAATAATAAAGATACAAATATCTCATTTCTGAATTTACCAAAACGCCCCCACTTATAAGGGTAATTTCAAAAATCAGCCATTTTGAAGCCCTTCTGGCGATTCTCGAAAAGTGTTTAACACGAAAGTTGTTCGTCTCGGAAAAATGAGTTCGATGTTTCAAGAACCAACTCAATCGGAGTTTTTTTCTAATTCTGTGGTCAAAACAGTAAACTTTACGCGTTTTACGAAAATCACGTAACTGACTTTTGATCTCATCTGTTCTCCAACGCGATAAATATTCATATTATAATATTCTAACCCATATAGCACCACTTAAACTCTTATTCTTCATTATCATTATGCTCCGAGACTATAACGTCAAACCGAGAATCTTCTAGAACGGTCCCGAAAATCTGGGATGTTACAGATTGTCTTTAATTGAACTTCCAAAATCACATTAAAACCTCATTGACAGATGGATTGCACTCATGTCTGGCTGAAGATGAAAAATTTAGCGCTAACATAGAGGCAACCCATGCAATTTGTTGTAATTTATGTTTGCATATTTTTTGTATAAACATTGTAGAGTTTTAATTTTGTGTGATATTTTCAGGAAAAGCACAAATGGAGCATTTAAGGTAAAGCAAGATAAGAGGAATGGTGTTTGGCAATCGCAAAAATGAGAGCTAATTCATTAGTGATGGCTGAGTAAGGAATGGATTCTTGAGACACATCCTAATGGATTTATATTATAAACAAGTGGCTATTGCATACATAATTCTGTTGCCTTAATAATGCTTTTATTTGCTTTTCTGCTGTAATTATCTTTATTTTCACCGACATGATCCATACTTTGTGACCTTTCACGATTTATTTTATTGTTTAGCTAATAATCGTCCTTTAGAAGATAATAGTGCTATTATTACTCACCTATTTTCAGGTGCTATAAATTCAACTCATCATTTCAGTTTTAAAGGCATCCAGCTTGAGAGAAAGAAATACAAAAAAAAAATTGGAAACCACTTCAAGAAGACGAGTTATAAATATCTTTTTGTTTTGCGGTACTAGTGTTGGTTTTAAGCCAGATTTATTGAGGCAGCACAGGAATTGGGTGGAGTCATAGCTGAATAGAATATCACTTAGTATATAGTAGTGGTAATCTTGAACTAATGGGGATCGTTTAAAGGGATGTACAGGAAGGAGGCTGATGAGCGGAAAATATATCACATTTTACCGCCCTTTTACTTAATATTTTGTTTAGTTTCTCGGGTTTGATGAACATTTTGATATTTTTTGTAGATAAATAAAATATCGGGACTTAATGGAATCAACTCGGAGCTAAAACGATGAAATCCGGAGTAAAAAAGGTCAAAAACAGAAATTTATTGTACGCGTCACGAAGTGTAGTCCTAAATTCTAATTTTGTGCAAGTTTGGTATTTTGGCCATAACTTTTTCATCCGATATCCGATTGAGCTGATTCAAGTTTCAGATTAAAGAAGACTCAAAGATCTACAACTTTGAAGTTTTAAATATTGTCGAACTCCAAAGTTTTCAAGACCAAAAGTAATGAATAATGTAGTATATTTTGTTTAATTACTAAAGTCATTATCAAAAATAAAAAAAAATGGAAAATGACAATTTACAATTGTCAAACTTCATCAAACATGATTTCATATTTGTGGAGTGTTTTGTGGTGTATCTTATGGCATGTTTGGTGGAAGATTTTGTGGAGTGTTTGGTGGAGGATTTTGTGGAGTGTTTGGTGTAGCAATTGGTGGAGAAATTGGTGAAAGCCTTTAGATTTGCCTATAAATACCAAGCCATTTCATTTGTAATTCTCATGCGTTCCTTAGGTTTTTGTATGAAATTTAAGGATTGCATCTTGTTTGTTTATTTTTTGTAATTTACATTATGTATTTTTATTTTCAGTAATAGTAGTAGTTTCTTTTTTTCTCTTTTCTTTTATGTTTAGTAGTTAGATTTTCCATAGGGAAGGGTGAAAATTTTATTATTTTAATTTAGATTAATCTCCCTTAATTATAATATGTAAATTATAATTCAAACTAAAAGATTATACCGCCTTAATGACTGGTTTTATTTAATTGACATAATGTGACACTGCTTACATGGCCAGTCTTTAGGTGACAGATGATTACCGTCTATATGGCTAGTTTATGGACAAATGATAACACCGCCTTTTTAGTTGGTTGGACTTAATTAAAATCTGACTTAATGAGGGTACCGCCTATATGGCCGGTTGGTAATTTCACTGATAATCTTTGTATTATAATAAGAGAGATTTTTAAATTAGAATTAGTAAAGGTGGATCCCCTAACCCCTAGCATTTTATTTTTATTCCAGGGAAGTGATAAAACACAATATTCACATGCTTAATAATTGATTTAATTATATAATGGGTAATTCTTTAGTTTGTTTATTGAATCTTAAGCTTAATACTTCTTGTTAACTGGCCATTAATAAGATTGATGTGGTAAACTTA
The DNA here is from genome assembly GCA_019454045.1 of Zanthoxylum bungeanum. Taxonomy (NCBI): domain Eukaryota; kingdom Viridiplantae; phylum Streptophyta; class Magnoliopsida; order Sapindales; family Rutaceae; genus Zanthoxylum; species Zanthoxylum bungeanum. The sequence continues at coordinate 128,610 of SKCR01000172.1, forward strand.
AAATGAAATTGACGAATGGATTTTAGGTTTTAGCCTTAGATTCAATAGCCCATGATATTCCTTGAGGATAGAAAACCTTTAATAGATTTTCTTACAGGATAGACATATACCTGTCGGGCGGGGGTAGCCATTATTGGAACTTGAACTTAATGAATTTGGGTAACTTGGTTAACATAGACATATGATTAATTGGATTATTTGGGTGTTTGCATCTGACCATCGACATAGGCTTTTTCATATCTTCGTGTTTCAGGTTAGCAAACTGAATGATTACACATATATAAGAAAATCAATTCATCATTAGAATAATATTATTTCGAATTTCAACCATAGATATTTGTGTTTTTTATTTATTTTCCTTAGTATTTTCTTTTATGTTTTTATTTATTTATTTAATTAGTAAATTCACAATCAACCAATAAATCAAACGATCATTCTCTTCTCCCTCAATTAAATACTTGTAAATAAATAGTATCAATAATTAATAACAACATAATGAATTAAGTCCTCGTGGGATCGATATTTTTATAATACTTGAACGATATGTGCGCTTGCATTATACGCGTGTGATTATGCCGGTCAGAGGCAGTCAAGTTTTGGGAATTATCCCAAATCCCTTGGCAGAGGCAAATCTTATTGGACCATCAAACAAAAAGGAACTTATCGTGCCAGGTATGTCCGAGCGACTGATGGAAATGATTAACCGCACTGATGCTTTTTTTGCTTTTCAAGGTGGCTTGGGCACGATGGAAGAAATATTTATAGTACTTTCTTGGGCGAACATAAACATACACATGAAACCAATTAGACTGTTTAACGCTGAAGGATTTTATAATTTTCGTTGTGTATTTTTTGATGATACCCAGAGATATGGGTTCGTGTCAAAATCGGTAAAAGATCTCCTCTTCATTGCCAAAATTGCCCATGATTTAATTGACCAAATCTTAGCCTTTGAACTATAAATTGACCCTATCTTTTCTAAGATAAACTGGACTGATAATGATCGTGGTAAGAAGCGTCGGATAAATCTGGAACTTAACATTTAATTTTCTTTTTAAAGATGTAGAATTTCAACTAACTATGTACTATTTTCTAAACTCTTCTTCTACTTTTAAGACATTGGGGACAATGTCACATTTAGGTTTGGGGGAGGGGAATAGTTGACTAGTATCTTGTTTTTATTGTGTTATTTTTATTTGATTTTTTTAGTCAAAAATTTTCAAAAAATTCAAAAAAAATTAAATTTTTTTTAACCAAAATTAAAATATATTTTGTGTTTTTGTGTTTTTAACTTGATTAATCAGGTGAAATTGATGTGAGATAATTGTGTAAGGAATTTCCACTTCTGAGACGTATCTCAACCTATTTCCTAGCAAGTTAATTTTTATTTATTTCCTTTTAAATTATTTTATTTGTGAATTCTCCATAGTACTGACTAAATTGGATCTTCATATGTTCAGTTGACAAGTATTATCAACATGCATGGTAACATAAAGTCATGAGATGTATTTGAAATATTTGTAATATTCAATGCTCTAGTTGGAAGAAGCATTTAAAAAGAAATGGAATAAAAAAGAAAAAAAAAAGAAAAAAAAAGTGTAAAAAAGGAAGGAAAAAAAAGTCTGAGATCAGAGTCATTAAGTCCGTAGGGGTATTTTAACACCTAGTGCCCTAAAGCCAACTGGCTTGGGAGTCACTAGCCCAAAGCTCGCTACATAGATCAAAGATGTTATAAAAATAAAAAGAAACATCTGAAATCTAAGTAATTAAGTCCGTAGGGGTGTCTTAACACCTAATGCCCTAAAGCCAACTAGTTTGGGAGTCATTGGCCTAAAGCTCGTTACATGGATTGAAGATGTTGCTTTCTTTATTTTATGCCCAAAAAAAAAGAAAGAAAAAAGAAAAAAGAAAAAAATCCATTGCTAAAAAAGTGTGAATTCTGATATAACTTTAGGACAAAAATATTACTCTCTTTTCAACTACACTTATGAATATTGTGGGCACAATGATTTGATTAATACCTTGTTAGTTGTGTATCAAGAATGGTAAAAATAATAGGAGAATCTACTTATTTGGTAATTTAGAAAGAAATAAAACATTTACTAACTTGGATAAGATGTTTAACCTGTTTAGTCATTAACTTGTTTATTCTCTTTTCTTTTGTCTTTTTGCATTTGTGTGTATTTTTAATTGACGTTTGTGGGTATCGTCGTTGTAAGCCCTAACGAGACTACAACTCGTCCACTAGGGACAGATAGAGGTTTAAAGGCTTGTTGCATACGCTAAATGCAACCGTGATCCCTAAGAAAGTGGCTTAGTTTAATTTCAGTTTTTTATTTTATTTTATTTTTTATTTTACTCGAGGACTAGTAAAATATTAGGTTTGGGGGTGTGATGAGCGGAAAATATATCACATTTTACTGCCCATTTTACCTAATATTTTATATAATTTTCTCGGATTTTATGAACGTTTTGATGTGTTTTTATTTATTTTGTAGATAAAAAAATATTGGGACTCAATGAAATGAACTCGGGGCTAAAATGATGAAATCCGGAGTAAAAAGAGGCAAAAATGAAAATTTATTGTAAGCTTCACGATGTACAGGCCTAATTTCCAATTTTGCTCAAGTTTGGTATTTTGGCCATAACTTTTTCATCCGATATCAAATTGAGCTGATTCAAGTTCCAGATTAAAGAAGACTCAAAGTTCTACAACTTTAAAATTTATAAGATTTTCGAATTCTGAAGTTTGTATGATCGAAATTGATGAATAATAAAGTGAGCTTTGTGTAATTACTAAAGTCATTATCAAAAATAAATAAAAAATAAAAAATGTTAATTTACAATTGTCAAACTTCCACAAAACATGTTTTATGGAGTGTTTGTGACATGTTTGGTGGAGGATTTTGTGGAGTATTTGGTGAAGTGTTTTGTGGAGAAATTGGTGAAGAAATTGATGGAAGCCTTTTCTTTGCCTATAAATTGTCATCCATTTCATTTGTAAAATTCATGATTTCCTTAGATTTTTGTAAGGAATTTAAGGATTGCATCTTGTTTGTTTTTATTTTCAGTATTTTAATTATGTATTTTAATTTTCAATAATAGTAGTTGTTTATTTTCTTTACATTTTTTTAATGTTTAGTAGTTAAATTTCCACTGGGGAAAGGGTGAAGCTTTTATTATTATAGTTTAAATCAATCTCCCTTAATTATAATATGGAAATTATAATTTAAACTAAAGGTTATACCGTCTTAATGGCTGGTTTTATTTATTTAACATAATGTGACACCGCCTATATGGCTTGTCTTTAGGTGACAAATAATTACTGCATATTGGCTGGTTTATGGACAAATAATGACACCGCCTTTATGATCGGGTGGGCTTAATTGAAAATTTGACTTAATCAGGATACCGCCTATATGGTCGGTTGGTAATATCAGTGATAATTTTTATATTATAATAAGAGAGATTTCTAAATTAGAAATAGTAAAAGTGGATCCCCCAACCCCATTATTTTATTTTTATTCTAGGGAAATGATGAAATACAATATTAACTAGATTAATAATTGATTAAATTATATTATGTTTAATTCTTCAGTTTGTTTATTGAATATTAAGCCAAATGCTTCTTGTTACCTGATCACTAATAAGATTGATGTGGTAAACTTTAAATGAACTTGGAAAATGAATTTTAGGTTTCAGCCTTGATTCAATAGCTCACGATCTTCCTTGAGGATAGATAACCCTTTAATAGATTTCCTTACAGGATAGGAATATACATGTCGGGTGTGGGTAGCCATAATTGGAACTTGAACTTAATGAATTCAGATAACTTGGTTAACATAAGAATATGATTATTTGGGTTATACTGGGTATTTGTGTCTGACCATTGGAAGAGACTTTTACATAATTTCATGTTCCATATTAGCAGACTGATTTATTACACATATATAAGAGAATCAATTCATCATTAGAATAATATTGTGTGGAATCACAACCCTAGATATTTGTGTCTTTTATTTATTTTCCTTAGTATTTTGTTTTAAGTATTTTATTTATTTATTCAGCAAATCCACATTCAACAAACCAAAAGCAATCATTCCTTTCTCCCTTTAATTAGATACATGTAAATAAATAGAATCAATAATTAATAACAATAGTAGAAATTAAGTCCTCGTGGGATCGATATTCTTATACTATTTGAACGATACGTGCGCATGTATTTTACGTGTGATCACACCGGTCAGTGGTTTAGAATAGTTTATAACGATGTTTTAAGATTTCTGAAACTGCAAGTATTGAAATGGATTTGATTTGGTAGTCTCGGAATGTTCCGAAATTTTATCACACTTTAGTCGAGAATACTGTAAATCGTGATTCTAACGACATTTCGACATTTTGTTTTGGCAGATTGGTTAGGACCTAGAGTGATCGTGAAGCTAGGTCAGTACCACATGCGAAGAGTACTTAATTTGTTGATTTGTGCTTTTATATATATATATATATATAAATGATTAAAGTGCTTAGGATAATACTTTGATAGTTAGAGATACTCTTGAGACAGAGTTCGAGAACATGTATGGTAAGATTATCAACTGCCACATGTATGAATTTTTTTAATGCTATGATATGAAGAGAAATGTTTGGTAATATGGATGTCTATTGATGTATGTCAATGTATGAACATGTAATGGTATGCATAAGTATATGTGAATGAATATGTTTATGTATAAGTTTATGAGCACGTATTTGAATATGTATGAAATGATAAGATAAGGTAGTTTTGGGTATATGAGATCTGTAAGTGGGAAAAATTTATGGTTTCTGAGTTTATATAAGCATATGTACGTGTACGACATTTCAATAAATTTTTTATTAATTGTCATATGCATTTGTCTGTGTGGTGTTTGGGTAATTAAATGTGATGAGAAGTTGACATAAGCTAAGCCTTTCCTGAAGGTTAAGGTAGGTGAGGGAAAAGATATTTTTTTATAAATAGATACTTCTTAACTAGTAAGTTTATATGCTATAAATGTTTCCTGTTGGTAATTTTGGAAACCAAATATGTTTGATCGATAAATAAAAGACATGAAAATTATTATGTGATATGGTTTTTGATTTCGAAGAGTAGTGTATGTTAATATGTTTGAGATATGTGTATGTATTATTGGGGTTTTGGGTGATGGGGCGCGGCGGAATCGCGGTTCGGGCTAATAATTTAAAGCTTTTTCAAATTACCGAATAAATTATTCAATATCTAATATGAAAATATTATTCATATTTCCCCTAAAACTATTTATTCATTATCAAATAGCGACATAAATATGTAAGAAACTTTACGAAATTTTTACAAAAAATATTTTTTCGTAAAATGACGCAAAATGTGTTTTTGACCAAACCGACTACCTGACACTTAGGAGGACTGCACATGTAAGCCTCAATATTGTTATGGCAGTTCATGGAAAGCCCCAATAGTGTTAGGGCAGTTCATGCGCTGCCCGAACAGTGATGAATTCACTGTGTGGGCAACAGTCACCCGGTTGGCTTAAAAGTCACCCGGGTAACGCTGTTTTTCACCTTTTTCGCTTATTTCAAATCCGAAGAAAATTTCGGCAATTATTCCAACTCCAAAAACACATCCAATATATTCATAAAACATATTTTTAATCAATAAAACCAGAAACGATTTTTTCCAAAATTCATGCTTTAAATCCAAATTTCAAGATTAATCTAATTAATCCACAACACCAACCAAAGTCACCACACATGAAGCACCCAAGAATAATTCTAGGTGTTATAAGAGTGGTCATAATACTCTAGAATGGAAACATGTCATCAAATGAACAAATTGAACATATATTACAATAATATTGTCCAAAACTACTTCACACATGCATTCTAACTTCCAATTCATCATCCACAACCAAAAGTCCCAAAATTTCAGAATTGAAGGAACCCTAGAACATTTCCAACAATTCAAGAGAATAAGAAAAAAATTTACAAGCTCAAGAAGTTTAAGGATTACCTTTTAATCTCCAAATTCCTAAGCTTTTTTCTTGAATTTCCTTCATTTTTTCATGGATTTAACAAACCAAATTTGAGACCCACTTTTTTTGGTAACTCTCGGCCATGGAAGGAGAATTGATAAAGAAGAAAATATTTTCCCCTTTTGAATCATTGTGACCGACTCACAAGGGCAAAATTATCTTTTTGAAAAAATTTTAATCCAATTAAAATTTGAATACTTTATATCGACAATCAAATTTGAACATATATATAGTTAAATCAATGCATGCCATATGTTCCAATTATATATCACCATTTATCATATTAATTATGACAAATGAATAAGATATTAAATTTTTAATTATTTAATAATTAAATAACTATATAATTAATTAACATTTATATATGTATTTTTATTTACATTAAATAACAAATACATATATATATTTATAACATGTGTCAAAATCTCATTTGACAAGTAATTAATGTGTATCTAATCATATTATATATCAAATATAAATACACGGTAATTACAATTGACTTAAAATACCCTTATACATGTGTTATTGTTTTACCGATTAAACTATCCGAATTAACTCATTTAATCCGGTGAAGTATTATGAATAATCCATATTATTCATATCACATTGCCCAAGTGCTCAACGAGTACAATTCATACTGTGGGACTCTCTAAGTTTAGGTTTATCCGTCATGAAATCCAATTTCGTTTCCATAATTCACCCACTCATGACTCATGACTGTCACGACCCTCTCCCTAGAGCGGGCCCAACTTTAGAAAGGGATCCGAGAACCACTTCAGCTCGAGCACTTATATGTCATGTAATTGAACCAAAGTTCGTAAAGAAGATAATATTCCATAAAAATGCAATCAAATAAATATCAAATAAGTGTTTACACCAAAAGTGTCTGAAAACATGAAATTATCCTAAATGTCCTATTTCAAAAGCCAAAGAAATGTCTGGACCAACCCGACTGACGGTTGTGGCAAACGAGTCAAATCATGGTACTGATACTGCTATTGATGCGCTGGCGAACTACCTGGGATGTTTGAGAAATGGGGGCTTAAAGAGCTCAGTAAGTAAAAACACTCATACTCTTAACATGACCTCACCAACAAAATATATATATGATAGTGAATATATAAAAATAACAGCTAATATATATGACAGCTAACTCAGGCAAAACATCCTCATAACAACACATCTCAATCAAACAAGGTTTGATATCCGGATTTGGTATAATAATGGATGGAAACCATTGGGAGAGTCTCTCTCTTACCCCCAAGGTTCCCACCATATAATCCCGCATAAATGTGCAAGAGGGGGATTGTGTTGGTCTCTAAGACATTCCAAGATCATATAAGCAATGAAATAATGTGAATACGAAAGTAAGAGTAGCAGAATTAAACTTACTTTGATCGGATATTGGATGCGTCAAATAAAAAATTTGTTCCTCCAAGTTTTGGCCAAGCTCCACTTTTGGGGATGAAATCCAAGCTCCAAGCTTTTTTCTTTGATTCTAAGATTTTGGGATGGTTTCCCTATCACCTTGGATGATTCCTTTAGTGTGCTAGCACTTAGAAAATTTACAACAAACTTTCTATCTTCTTCCTTGCAACTCTGACAATGAAGAGCAAAAGAGAGGGATAGTGTTTTTCTTTGTTGAAACCGTGAATGAGAGAGAGGCAAAGCAAATTGATTTTGTTGACTCTCTCTCAGTCACGGTTTCAACAAAGAAAACACTCTCCCTCTCTTTTGCTCTCCATTGCCCAGAGTTGCAAGGAAGGAGATAGAAAGTTTTTTGTAAATTTTCTAAGTGCAGGCACACTAAAGGAATCATCCAAAGTGATAGGGAAACCATCCAAAAAGCTTGGAATCAAAGAACAAAGCTTGGAGCTTAGATTTCATCCCCAAAATTGGAGCTTGGCCGAAACTTGAGAGAACAAATTTTGTATTTGACGCATCCAATATCCAATCAAAGTAAGTTTAATTTCGCTATTCTTACTTTCGTATTCACATTATTTCATTGCTTATATGATCTTGGAATGTCTTAGAGACCAACAATGGTATCAGAGCCTAATGAGCATGAAATATACTTAGGGTTTTTTTATACTAAAATTGGGTAAATTTGATTTGAGCATGATTTGACCAAATTATTTGTTTAAGTATGCTTGTATGTTGATAACTTGGAGTTATGCATAATCAATTTGACGAAAATTGAATTGGATTAATTTCCCCCAATTATTTTGGCTTGGCCGAATAGATGATATGCCCTAATGTCATGGTTTTTTTGTTTTAAGACCATTGGATGTGTTTAAAGACTTGGGAAATAATGATTTAGATTCAATTGGATTGAAATCGAAATCGGACAAAAATCCCTACAAATGCCGTGAGCATCAAAGCATGGAAATGAGATGATTTTTGATTCAGTAATGTTGGACATATATTGATTATGAATAAGCATGATTAATTGATTATATTAGTATTCTGGAAATGTTAATTTAAATAGTTAATCATGGCTAAGCACTTTAATTAATTAAATCATGATATTTGGAACATTAAAATTTAATTAGTTGGGCTTAATTTAGAATTGGGCTTATAATGTTGGATTTAGGCCTAATAGGCTTGGTTGGGCCAAGTTGGTTTAGGTCAAATGGATTGGATCCAAATTGGGCCTAATCAATCCATTAAGTCCAAATATGACAAATGAACCTTTTATGTTTAATTGGGCCTTATGGGCCGAAATTAGTTTCTTGGCAAATAGGGTGATTCCTTAATTGGGCTTTGGTATTTGGGTTTGACCCATATTGACCAAAGTCCTGTTAGCATCCTAGACATGCCATGGGATCTCTAAGCGTGATTCGTGTGTGAATAATAATCAAAAATAAGTTGCGGAGGACTTACATTGATCGGTTGAGTTCAAAACTTCAATGGATGTTGAAGCTTCCAAGATCATGGGTGAGTATCCATATCACCTTCATTTGAATCCCATATGTGCTAGCAAGAACAAATGGAACAAATTTTATCTCCCTAGGAGAAATAAATTTGCCCGAGAGAGAGGGAAGTAATCGGTTACTTGGTGAACTATTCGGCCAAGTCTTCAAATGCAGTGGCCAATTCGGCCAAGATGAAAAAGAGAACCAGATTGCTTTCGGCGTTTTAAGAAATCAAATGGCAAATCCTTTCGGCCAATCACTTTTTTTGAAAAGTCAAAATGCCTTTTTTATGGTTGCAGAGGCACTTTTCGTTTTTTTATTCTTAAGAAAAGCAAATGTTGCTTTTTAAAATCAGAGGCCATTAAAAGGAAAACAACCCATGCCTATTTCTTTATTTTTTACACATTAAAAAAGAAGTCAGAGAAGTAATTGATATAGTGGCCATTCGGTCGATCTCTCAATCAAGGCCATTCGGCCTAACTGCCAGGGAGAGAGAGATCAATTTTAAAATTAAATGTGTTGAGTGTTAAATAAGATACCACTAAAACCCATCACTCATGTCAATCATCTAAGATGACTAATGATGTCAGTAAGTGGGCCCCACATTAAATTCAAAATTCAAGTGGGCTTGCTCAACACACCTTCGGGCTCGGATTCGTTTAATCCGATTAAACAAACTTTCCGTCGCAACATAATTAAATCCAAGTTAATTAAATAATAATACCCAGTAAAATTACTACAAAAATCGCTCGCGAATTAATTCCAAATTAATTCGTTCGCTAAAATTAAAATCCAATTTAATTTCCTGTTAAAATCCAATTCAATTAATATATGTATATATTATTTAGCCCAATTAAATAAATTAAATAGTAAAATCTAATTTAACGATTAAATTTATTTTATCGATTAATTCCAAATCGCGTTCTTGTTGAGTTTTTCTAAGGTCCCAAGATCAAATCAATGCATGAAATTATGTGTAACACATCAACGGAGGTAGCGGAATACTCACATCGATCGGTTGAGTCGATTTGGAGGCGAAACGAAGCCAAAACTTCACTGCCAAGGACGCCCACTGCTGGCAGTCCACTTCTTCAATTTTCAGTTTCGAGCTGAGAAAACGGAGCTCCAAGCCTCGTCCGACGGAACCCGGCTCATGGGTGGGTGAACCTCCCTACCACCTTCGCAAGACTCGTAAGTGTGCTAGCACTTGGATTTCCACCATGAAAAACCCACCCTTGCTTCCCTATGGCTCACGGCATTTGGGTTCAAAACCAGTAAATTTTGGGTGTTGGGCGTGAGCAAGAAGAGAGGAAATGAGAGAGAAGAGATTTGTGTAAGTTGAAATGAAATGCATTTCAAATATTACTTATATACTTGTGTGAAATTCACCATAATTTCACTTGCATTCACTTGAATTTGTATTGCATTGCATTTAAAAAGTCAAACAATTTAAAGCAAACACTATTCACATCAACTTTAAGTCATGTCAACTTTATGTCAAGTGTCATGTCTTTTCCATCAATCAATCACTCCATCAATCAATCAAATGTCACATCACTCAAAGTGACGCTTGATTTGACGCTTGATGTGATGAATGACTTGACGTTAGATTTGACGCTTGATGTGACTTGCGTTGCCGCACTCGAATTCGAAATACGAATGCGCTCGCAATCACACTCGGGCTCGGGTTCGCTAATTCCAAATTAACGATTTTTCCGTCGCGTCGTAATTAAGTGATTACGCCTAGCGAATTCACTATTCACGTCGCTAACGAATTAATTCTAAATTAATTCGTTTGCCCGAATTAAAATCTAATTTTAATTCCGCGTCGAAATCTAATTTCGTTTAATATATCGAATATATTAATTTACCGATTAATTCCAAATTAATCGTTATCTCTCTCTCGACGATATTTTATCCTAGATAAAATATCTCCGTAATTAATCCTAGATTAATTTTCTCTCTCTTCTATATAATCCCAGATTATTCAAGAGTGCGAGTTGTGCGTCATCGGTGGATTATCGGGAAGCGACCCATGAGATCTCCGGATAAGTTGGCTATAAATACGGTCGTCGGTGTAACCGAATCACGTACGTACCAAGTACTACGTTCTACCGATTTACGAGACAAGGTCTACTCCTAGCAAGTACCAAGTCTACCCAATTCTCCGGACATATCCTTTTAAGAATATTTAGATCTATATCAAGCGTAGTATACTCACGTATTGTGCATATCGGCCCAGTATCGGATAGTCACGTGTTAGGGCTGGGGCTGGATAAGTGTCTGCCCCGTCCGAAACACATATCGGATGTCTGGTAACTAGTCTCTATAATCGGATATTCATGACCTGGTCATAATATCACGATTGGATGCGCATCACTTAAGAGCACTAATACCGTATCCTGCGTGACATCATCTCCACTATGACTGGAGTGATACTTCCGTCTCGACATCACACCCAATACTCTACGACTCTCTGATAAACCCAAAGTGGTAGACACAGAACCGGTCAAAGCCCCCAACCACCAATCCAAAGTTTATCGATTATCGTAAGTATTAGCGATGCAAGTCTCAGGTTAAGACTATACACACCTACCTCGATTTCGGCCTCCCATAGACACATATTCATAATACCAATGGGATTCCGAAGGGGTCTATCCAGAGCGAAGCTGTTTCCCGTACCATCGGTGAAACACGACCTCCTATCGCACTTGCATAAGTCTCCAACACTTATATATATGAGAACTATGCCGTTGTGCCCTCACAACGCGCACAAGTGCAATACTAGCCTATTCCGCATTATCGATGTCCAGTCTCGATAATACTACGGCTAGGGATATTTATGATTAATCCTTCATGGACTGATACTGTCTCATATCATCTCAATCCAGGAACTAATCATAGGGACCTTTATTCATTTATATATCTATGGTGATCTAATCACAAATGATGAGAGTGCAATTTCCTTGTTACATAGTTAATTTGCTACAACAACACAATGATCTGTGCAAATAGTGACGCTATGGGTCATATTATCCAACAATCTCCCACTTGGCACGTAGCGAGTCACTTAAGTGTTCCAACACTTGAACTATGTAAGGTTCGCTCAAATTGCTGAGAAAAGGTTTTCGTCAGCGGATTTGATTGATTATCGTCTGACGCGATTTACACGATCATCACATCGCCACGATGTAGGATCCGAACGAATCAGATGATATAGAAGTATGTATCTGGATCGTCGATGAGACCTTTAATTCCTTAGCCTGTGCTGACGCCTAGTTCAGCTGCTAACAGAACTATATCTAATCTAATTAGATTTATGTTCGATCCAAAATGGCTTCTTTTGCTGCCTCAGCTGCAGCAATAATCCGCATTTGTTGTTTATTCGACAACAGTTATCTTGCTTGGAAGATTTCCAGCTCACTGTCCCGTTATTCAAACTTTATAGTACCGTAGTATTTAATAGTTTGGAAACTTACAGCGGTGATCCCAGTCACTTCATGTTCTCCTTCTCCATAGTTTAAGACAGCATCTTTAGTTCTCTAAGATACTAACAGATGTTCGCAATTTCAATTTAGTGACTATCACTAGGATTGACCTGATCGTGACTCCATATGCTCGAAGCGTATGAGACACCCTATCAAGTACATTTTAAATGTACAATTTCCAGAGAGTATTAACAACTCCAAATCTATTCCAGTAGATCTTTATTCCTTGAATAAAGGTTGTTACTCCCCAGAATTCTACGGAGAATTTCTATTTGAAAGAATATCTATGAAAGCCAAGCTTTCACCAATTGTTTTATGGGAATTTCACTGTCAGTGCGCCCTCCCACTAACCTCCTCATATACACAAGAATTGTTTCGTTTTGAGTCAAATCATAAACCATTATGATTATTTCAAAACGACAGTTCCAAGAACCTTATGCTTGTTTCAATCCAAACATGGATCGAATAACCCGCAAACTTTGTTTGTCGGTTATACAAAATCGTCAGAATGTTATAAACATTCTCCAAAAGGTTTCCTTTTCAGGAAAGCGATTTTGATTTGTAACTGACACATTTCATAAATGAAATATACAGTTATCAACAAGCATCTTCTAAATGGATTTACCATGGCAACAGGTAAAAGGTCGAACCGTTATTAACACAATGTTGATAACGATACCTTTTCGTCAAAAGCCCAGCTTTGTACGTCGGTATGTTGCCTTCCATGTATGTCTTCCTTGAAGACGTTTAATGTACCAATAGGCACAATGCCTTGTGGTACAACAACCAGTATCCAAAATAGTTGTTATACATGAAATCCATTTTGGATTCATGGCACTTTGCCATAACTGGGAGTCGATACCTCGTATCACTTCCTCAAAACGTAGTCGGATGGTACACCTGCATAAGATTGACATCTTTATGGGGTGAGATCAGAAACCCATACCCAAGGTTGTTTTCTGACTCTATCCGATCTACTAGTTTCTTGTGTATTTGAAGATTAATGGTATAGATTCATCATAGATGAACTATTTGTGTTCTATTAAGGACTTCGTGCCTTGAACAGTGTTACTCCGATTTTCATCGAGTGTTCACTATCCTCCCACTGACCACTGCATGTCGGTATTCCTCTCAGGAAAAACCGCATGGTGAGCAACAATTACATTGTTCTCATGTGGGATTTATAAGTACTATACTTAAGGTTTCCTTCTAGGACAACCTATATTGGCACTTATCCAATTTGGGTCTTTTAGTTTGGTATCATCCAAACGTTATGCCTGGCATACCCAAATTATCAGGAATGAGAAACCTCGTTTCTTTCCTGTTCATATCCTATATGATATCTGTCAAACAGATTTATATGGAACCTTATTCTAAATAAGTTTTGCACTGTTAATACATGTCACATTGAAGGAAATAGTAGCTCAGAGCGACTCGTGATAAACCTTATCATGTCCAACAAAATTCGGTTTTTGGTTCGGACACACCGTCTAACTGACGTGTCACGGAGGAGTCCTCATATGAAAGAATACCGTACTCTTTCATTTACGTATGAAACTTACTGCTTAAGTAATTTCCATTACAGTCTAACCGTGGCGGAATAATACTATAGCCGATCTGTTTATTTACTTCGTGTCGAAACTTCAAAAGTTTCCGATCTGTGTTCTTTGAAAGAAACACATAACCACAACATGATGCCATATCCGTTAAGGTCACGAAATATTCGTGTTCACATCTAGTCCAGCTAGATATGGGCCCACTAACTTCACCATGAATAGGGCTAACAGATCGGTGGCCCTTATACTATTACCAAGTAAATAGTATTTTAGGTACTTTACCTAATAAACTAGATTCGCAGACCTTATTTGAATAGTCAAATCAGTCCTAGTACCCACTCTTCAAAAGTGTGGATATACGAGTCTCGTTTAGTTGTGTCCTAGACAACAATGCCACAAATAAGTCTCTATTGATCAAATCAATTTGAGCTATTTATTTGTCTTTTTATATGTTTGAGATTTTATTTATATTCAAAATATAAATTCTGTTATTTACATCCAATGTGTTTATCTCAGTATCATCTTTATATAATAAAGCACTTTAGTGTTCTAGAATATAAAGGTTTTATCCGCAACGGATTAAACACTGATATAGAGATAATGTCTCTAGTCAAACTAGTTACATCATAACATTTCCTAATTTAAGTATATACCCTAAGGGTAGTTCCTAAACTTAGGTATCTGCGGTCGAAACAGCGACTTTCGTCCCGTTTCCGATTCGCAGAGAAATCTCGACTTGTAGTCAGTACTGCTCACAGCAGATTCTGAACATCAATACATAAATTTTTTGTACCACGCTTAGTATTTAAAATCCAATTTCAATACTAATTAATGAACATAACTTGACAAATATTTTTTAAAGTTAGAGCCTCGCCCTTTCTTTAATTCCTTCGTGTCTTCCATATCCAAATGGTAGTCACTTTGGGATATGTCAATATCTTTTCAATATTTCACAAAAACCTTTGGCCAAGCCTTGGGTTTCGGAATATTGAAACGATGTGCACCTTGTGCAACATGCCCAATTGCAAACTTTGACTTTTCTCCACTAGAATAGTCAATTAATTCTCCAAGAATTTTGATGCAACTTTAATACTTTTAAATCTAAAGATAGATTTATTATAAGTATTTAATTAAGCACTAAAGTCATCATTACATAAATCTTCCAAAGATTTTATGCTCTACTATTTGCTTAATTATGGGCTTAGTTATAATAAGTTATTTTATCAATAAATTAACCTATTATTAATTCCAATGAATATTAAATCATTTAAAACATTAATCCCAAGGATTATATATTTTAATATTCAATTTTTCAATTCTTTCTTGATTTCAATAGTCCAACTATTTAATCAATTTAATAAGGTACTATTTATTATAATGATTACAATAATCCAATTATTAATCAACTATAATTTTAATATTGATTACTATAATCCAATTATAAAATCAACTATCATTTTAATTCAATTATATTGATTACTATAATCTAATATAAAAATCAACTATATATTGAATGAGTTTGTATATAGTCCAACTATATAAATTTTTTTTTTTTTTTAAAACAACGTAAGATATTGACGAATGATATTTGTTTGAGCGTGTATGGCGAGTAATTGAACGAATGTTGCAAATTCAATACTTGCCTCCCACTATTTTTCGTCGAGTCTCTAACCTCTGTGGAGTACTCGGGAAACCGTTTTTCCTAGTGGGCTGGGATCCTGTTAAATAACATACAACCTTGACTTTGGCCAACAAGCTGTATGCTACTTAACCAGGTAGATCTCACAGATCAATTGGATCCAATCCAATTCCCAGATCCGGTTAGGTAGGTGGACATCCAAGTCCTAAACATATTAATTATGCCAATGTATCTAATACATTTTCTAACCTTATCCTCCGAATCATCTAGGCCTTGGCTTTGGCACAACAAACCTAATGACTCCAGTTAAGCGGGACCCATTGACAAGGAAAGTTTCGTAATCAATGTCTTTGGACAAGAAGTGATCTTGACTTTGGCCAACAAATCACAACTTGGACTAGACACCGATATGGAACAAAACTCTCATGATTTAAATACATCCAATTGACAAGGTCTTGACTTTGGCCAACAAACCAATGCCAATCAGATCTTGAACAAGAATCATTCAAGGAAGGAGGATAATCGCTTAATATAAAACGAGGGTTTTTCGCGTGCAAATTGGCTACCAATTTAATTATCTTTGTTAGGTCTCATCATCATACACCCTTAAACATGCATTCTAAATACATAATAAAGCGAGTATGAAATAAATAATAATGATATGCGGATGGATATTTTACACATTGATCCTAGATCAAATCTCTCCCTTTCTCACTCAAGCTAGCACTTGTACTACTTCTACCCGTTAAACTACACTTTTAAAGAAACCTCATATATATAGAGGGGAATAGGTGAGAAGAGAATACAAGAGAAAGAAGGATGATAAGGCTGGACACGCAGGTCCAATTTAATAAATCGAATTTATTACAACAATTTCTAAAATTGCCCACCCATCTAATATCCATCCGATATACATTATTGATTCAACACAACCAGGTATTCACACATATAAGCATGCTATCAATCAATCTAATCAAATTAATTAATCTGATAATTAAGTGATCATCCAATGTTCAAACAACGATTTGATTTTGATCGAGTCAAACTCGTTATTGCGAATAAGTACTTGAAGTACGAATTCATGAATTAAATTAAACTACATTATTAAATCTAATTTAACATGTATTTAAAACTAATTCACTATTCAATTCCAAATTGAACATTACACTTTATTTAATAAACCTTTTACGATTTAAATTCCAAATCTAATCGTAACGTGTCTCAAAGACCGATTAACGTCCAACGTCAATTCAATTAAAGTCCAATGGGCTTTTGATTGATTTCTTAAGGCGTGGACTTTTGGTCAACTCGGGTCAAACCGATAACCAAAGTCCAATCCGGGACTTACCCCATAAGCCCATAAATCAATCTTGGCCCATTAGGCCCAATTGAACTTTAAAGGTTCATTAGTCGCATTTGGGCTTTATGGTTAAGGTTTTGGGCCCAATTGGATCCAATCCATTTGGCCTAAACCAAACTTGATAAATCAAGCCCAATAGGCCCAATTACAACAATTCAAGCCCAAATCCAATTTAAGCCTAAATAACTAAATTACATGAATCCAATTCCGCAACTTAATTACCTAAAGTGCATTACATGATCAATGACCTAAATCAACATTTCTAAAACACCAAATTAGTCCAATTAATCATGCTCATTTCATTATCATATGTCAAACACACAAATTGAAAAATCAAACCCATTTACATGCTTAAAGGTCTCGGCCAAAGAGGGATTTTATGTCCGATTCGGTTTCGATCCAATCGAACCTACAATCGACATCAAATCACCATCCTAAATGATTTCACACACATCCAATGTCACAAAATCAAAAATCCAAGACATTAGGGCATATACACCATTCGGCCAACATAGAGATTTGGGGATTTTTGTCCAATTCGAAATCCAATCCAATTCGATTCAAATTAACATCAACCTAATCGATTCTAACTCATCAAATGAATCAAAATCAAAAAATCCAAGATCCCAAAAATCATCACACATTCGGCCATGGCATAATATTTGGGGAAAATTATTCCAAATGAATTTTCAACAAATTGATCCAACCAAAATGCAATAAAACATGTTATAAGCATACTCAAACAATCAATTCATTCAAATCATGCTCAAATCACATTTACCCAAATTTTAAATCCCTAAAATTTCATGCTTGCAACTATAGCTCATGATGCCATTGTTGAGTTTTTCTAAGGTCCCAAGATCAAATCAATGCATGAAATTATGTGTAAACACATCAACGGAGGTAGCGGAATACTCACATCGATCGGTTGAGTCGATTTGGAGGCGAAACGAAGCCAAAACTTCACTGCCAAGGACGCCCACTGCTGGCAGTCCACTTCTTCAATTTTTCAGTTTCGAACTGAGAAAACGGAGCTCCAAGCCTCGTCCGACGGAACCCGGCTCATGGGTGAACCTCCCTACCACCTTCGCAAGACTCGTAAGTGTGCTAGCACTTGGATTTCCACCATGAAAACCCACCCTTGCTTCCCTATGGCTCACGGCATTTGGGTTCAAAACCAGTAAATTTTGGGTGTTGGGCGTGAGCAAGAAGAGAGGAAATGAGAGAGAAGAGATTTGTGTTAAGTTGAAATGAAATGCATTTCAAATATTACTTATATACTTGTGTGAAATTCACCATAATTTCACTTGCATTTCACTTGAATTTGTATTGCATTTGCATTTAAAAAGTCAAACAATTTAAAGCAAACACTATTCACATCAACTTTAAGTCATGTCAACTTTATGTCAAGTGTCATGTCTTTTCCATCAATCAATCACTCACATCAATCAATCAATGTCACACACTCAAAGTGACGCTTGATTTGACGCTTGATGTGATGAATGACTTGACGTTAGATTTGACGCTTGATGTGACTTGCGTTGCCGCACTCGAATTCGAAATACGAATGCGCTCGCAATCACACTCGGGCTCGGGTTCGCTAATTCCAAATTAACGATTTTTCCGTCGCGTCGTAATTAAGTGATTACGCCTAGCGAATTCACTATTCACGTCGCTAACGAATTAATTCTAAATTAATTCGTTTGCCCGAATTAAAATCTAATTTTAATTCCGCGTCGAAATCTAATTTCGTTTAATATATCGAATATATTAATTTACCGATTAATTCCAAATTAATCGTTATCTCTCTCTCGACGATATTTTATCCTAGATAAAATATCTCCGTAATTAATCCTAGATTAATTTTCTCTCTCTTCTATATAATCCCAGATTATTCAAGAGTGCGAGTTGTGCGTCATCGGTGGATTATCGGGAAGCGACCCATGAGATCTCCGGATAAGTTGGCTATAAATACGGTCGTCGGTGTAACCGAATCACGTACGTACCAAGTACTACGTTCTACCGATTTACGAGACAAGGTCTACTCCTAGCAAAGTACCATCTACCCAATTCTCCGGACATATCCTTTTAAGAATATTTAGATCTATATCAAGCGTAGTATACTCACGTATTGTGCATATTGGCCCAGTATCGGATAGTCACGTGTTAGGGCTGGGGGGCTGGATAAGTGTCTGCCCCGTCCGAAACACATATCGGATGTCTGGTAACTAGTCTCTATAATCGGATATTCATGACCTGGTCATAATATCACGATTGGATGCGCATCACTTAAGAGCACTAATACCGTATCCTGCGTGACATCATCTCCACTATGACTGGAGTGATACTTCCGTCTCGACATCACACCCAATACTCTACGACTCTCTGATAAACCCAGAAGTGGTAGACACAGAACCGGTCAAAGCCCCAACCACCAAATCCAAAGTTTATCGATTATCGTAAGTATTAGCGATGCAAGTCTCAGGTTAAAACTATACACACCTACCTCGATTTCGGCCTCCCATAGACACATATTCATAATACCAATGGGATTCCGAAGGGGTCTATCCAGAGCGAAGCTGTTTCCCGTACCATCGGTGAAACACGACCTCCTATCGCACTTGCATAAGTCTCCAACACTTATATATATGAGAACTATGCCGTTGTGCCCTCACAACGCGCACAAGTGCAATACTAGCCTATTCCGCATTATCGATGTCCAGTCTCGATAATACTACGGCTAGGGATATTTAATGATTAATCCTTCGTGGACTGATACTGTCTCATATCATCTCAATCCAGGAACTAATCATAGGGACCTCTATTCATTTATATATCTATGGTGATCTAATCACAAATGATGAGAGTGCAATTTCCTTGTTACATAGTTAATTTGCTACAACAACACAATGATCTGTGCAAATAGTGATGCTATGAGTCATATTATCCAACAGTTCTCTCCTCTCAACGAATTTAATCCTAGATAAATTCTCGATGCAATTAATCCCAGATTAATTCTTTCTCTGATAACTAATCTCATATTAATTCTTGTCATAATTAATCCCAGATTAATTTTCCCTCTCTACATTAATCCCAGATTAATTTTCTCTCTCTTAATTAATCCCAGATTAATATTGTTCGAGTCAACATCATCGGTGAATCTTTGGGATGTGACCCAAGAGATTCCTAGATATGTAATAGTAAATACTGTCATCGGACTATCCGAATACGTGCGTACCCGGTACCACATATTTACCGATTTACAAGACATGGTTGGCTTCTAGCAAAACACCGTGCCTACCCAATTCTCCAGAAATATTCTTCTACGGAATATATAATCTTTGTCAGGCATAATATACGTAGTATTGCGTATTACGATCCAGTATCGGATGTCACATGTAAGTCCTGGGGCTGGAGTTGTGTCTGCCCCGTACGAAGCATATATCGGATCATAAGCAACTAGTCTCTTTATGATCGGAAAGTCATGACCTAGTCATACTTCCCCGTTGGCTATAACACTTAGAGTACCAGTTCTGTATCCCTGCGTGATCATCATCTCCATATGACTCAAGTGATACTTCCATCTTGACATCACACCCAATACACTACGATTCTCAGTATACCCAGAAGAGGCGTACACAGAACCTGTTAAAGCCCTGGACGATCAAAACCAAAGTTTACTGATTGTCGTAAGTATTAGTGATGCAAGTCTCAAGTTAAGACCAAATACACCTACCCTGATTCGGACTCTCATAGACACATAGTCATACTACCAATGAGATTCCGAGGGGTCTATCCAAAGCGAAGTTGTTTCCGTACCGTCGGTAAACACAACCTCCTATTACACTTGCATGAGTATCCAATACCCAAATATATGAGAACTATGCCGTTACATTTCCATAACACCCGCAAGTGTAATACTAGCCTACTCCGCATTATCGATGTTCAGTCTCGATAATACTGCGACTAGGGATATTTAATGATTAAACCTTTATGGATTAATATTGTCTCATATCTTATTAATCTGGAACTAATCATAAGGACTTTTTATCATTTATATTTAGGTAATCCAACTACAAATGTTAAAAGAGTAATTTCCTTTGTCACATAGTTAATATGTATAACAACACCATATTCTGTACAAATAGTGATGCTATGGGTCATAATTGTCCAACAATCTCCCACTTGGCCTATAGCCAATCACTCAAGTATCTTACACTTGAACTATGTACGGGTCGCTCAAACTTCTGTTGAGAAATAGCTTTCGTCAGTAGATTCGCAAGGTTATCATCTGATGCGATTTATTCGATTATCACATCGCCATGATGTATAATCGAACGAATTAGATGAATTAGTCGAAGTCCATACTTGGACCATTGATGAGACCGTGATTCTTTAGCCTGTGCTGTATCCCAGCCCAGCAGCTAACAGAACTACTCCTAATCTAATTAGGAATTATTTGGATCCAAAATGCTTCTATTGCTGCATCAGCTGCAGCAATGTTCTACTCTTGTTGTTTATACGGCAACAGTATCTTGCTTGGAAGATTCCCAACTCACTATTCCCTTATTACGACTTACAATCGTTTTTATTGGTTTGGAAACTTGCAGCGGTGAACCTAGTCACCTCAAGTTCTTCATCTCCATAACTTAAGAAAGTATCCTTAGTTCGTCTAAGATACTTAAGGATGTTCTTAACATCAATTCAGTGACCATCACCTGGATTGCCCTGATTGTGTCTACGTGTGCTTAAAGCATATGAGACATCAGGTCATTGAACATGTATTCTATGGAGAATTTTTCATGAAAGCCAAGCTTTCACCGATTTTAGTATGGGAATGTTATTGCTAAGAAGCAATACATCATCAACTTATAGGACATTCATTGTCAGTGCGCTCCCACTAACTTTCTTATATACACAAGAATCATATTCGTTTTGAATGAAATCACATACCATTATGATCTTATCAAAACGTTGGTTCCAAGAACACAATGTTTGCTTCAATCCATAAATGGATCGATTTAACTTGTAAATCTTGTTTACATGTTTTAGCCCGACAAAATCGTTAGGATGTTACAAATATCCTCCAAAAGGTTTTCGTTAAGGAAAGCGGTTATGGGGTCCATTTGTCATATTTCATAAATGAAATATACAGTTATAGCAAGTATTATCCAAATTGATTTAATCATGGCAATAGATGAAGGAATTTCGTCGTAGTTGACAATATGTCTTTGACGATACCCTTTCTGTACAAGCCTTGCTATGTACATTTGTATGTTGCCATCCATGTATGTCTTCCTTAAAGACACATATAGTACCAATAGGCACAATGCCTTCTGGTACATCAACTAGTATCCAAACTTAGTTGCTATACATGGAATCCATTTCGGACTTAATGGCACTTTGCCATAAAAGGAGTCGATACCTTGTATCACTTCCTCATACTTAGCCAGTTCGTCTTCCTCAATAAGATTGACATCTACATGAGGTGAGATCAGAAACCCATACCTCCCAGGTTATTTTCTAACTCTCTCTGACCTACAATGTTCTTGTGTATTCGAAGATTATTGGTATTGTTTCATCCCTGATGAACTATTTATGTTTCGTACGGACTCGGTGCTTGGAATAGTATTACTCCGATTTTCATCAAGTTTTACTTTCCTTCCACTTACCACTGCATATTGGAGTTCCTCTAAGGTAAACCGCATGGAGAGCAACAATTACATTTTTCTCTTGTGAGTTGTATAACTAATATACTTTGGTTTCCCTATGAAACCTACAAATAGACACTTATCCGATTTGGGTTCTAGTTTGGTACCATCCAAACATATGCATAGCATTCTCAAATCTTCAGGAATGAGAAACCCAGTTTCTTGCCTGTCCATATCTAAATGTTATAATACTTTTATCGGTCTTGTTTTTATACTTCGTGTCGAAACTTTTTGAATTTATCAAAAGTTTATGACTTGTGTTTCATAAGATACACATAATCGTAACGCGTGCCACTTTCGTAAAGGTTATGAAGTATTCATATCCACCTCTAACCTAGCTAGACATGGGCCCACGTACGTCACTATGAACGATGGCTAACAGATCGGTGGCACTTGCACTTTTACCAAGTAAAAGGTCTTTTAGGCAGTTTGCCTAATAAACTATATTCGTAGACATCATTTGAATTAGAATCAAATCTGTCCTAGTATCCACTCTTCGAAAGTGTGGATATACGAGTCTTGTTAATGCATCCCAGATGACAATGCCACAAATAAGTCTCATTTGATTTACTCAATATGAGCTATTTATTTGTCATGTTATATGTTTGAGATTAATTTATATTCAAAATATAAAGACCATTATTTACATCTAATGTAGATATCTCGATATCATCTTTATAAACAAAACACCCGGTGTTTCGGAATAAAAATTTATATACTCGCAACGGGTTAAACTAGATATAGAGATAATATTCCTAGTCAAACTAGATACATTATAACAGTCTCCTAGTTTAAGTACATGCCGAAAAGGAAGTTCAAAACTTAGGTTTCTACGGCCAAAACAGCGACTCTCGTCCTGTTTCCGACTTGTAGGTCGATCTCATCTGAAGCCAGTTTCCTGCTTATCAGCAGATCCGCACATCAGTACAAATATACATGTATCACATCTAGTATCAAGAAATCCAATTTTAAAAAACAATAGTGAACATGTTTATAACAAACATTCTTCAAGCCGGAACCTTGTCCCGCTTTCACTTCCTTCATGTCTACCTTGTTCATACGGCAGTCACACTTTTAGTGACCCCGTTTGCCACAATTTAGGTAGACAACTTGGGATTTGTCCTTTTAAGAAGCTCTAGCTATGCATAAAGGATTGACCACTAAAGTCATCATCACAATGAGTCTTCCCAAGCTCATACTATACTATTCACTCAACTCCGAGCTCATGCTCTAGAGGTTCTACTCCCAATCTCAAAATTAAAGCCGTTAAAGATATTTTCCCAAAGATTATGTCCTTTGACGCTAATCTTTCAGTCTCATCTTGATTGCTAAAGTCCAACTATCCAATCAATGATTTCGGGTACAATTAAATACAATGATTACTATATTCTAACTATATAATCAACTATAATTGTTCGGTTACATTCAGATGTATTGATTACTATAATCTAATTATATAATCAACTACAAATGAAGTAGTTTGAATACAGTCCAACTGTTTAATTAAAACAACAATTGAATATTAGTCCAACTAATATATTTAATAATAAATGACGAAAAATGAAATGAGCGCGTATTGGCAAGTATCTAAACGAAATTACAAATTTAATACTTACCTCCCACTATTTTTCGGCGAGCCTCTAACCCTTTGTGGAGTACTCGAGAAACCCAATTTCCTAGTGGACTAGGATCCCGTTAAAAGATACACAACGTTGACTTTGGCCAACAAGTTGTATAAAATTTAACTAGGTAGATCTCTAAGATCAATTGGATCTCATCCAATTCCTAGATCAAGTAGGTGGACCGCCAAGTCTGAAAAATATATCCTCTATATGCCAATATATCCAATATATTCCCTAACCTTTTCCTCTAAATCAACTAAGCCTTGGCTTTGGCACAACAAGCTTAATGATTCCAGTTAAGCGGGACCCATTGACTTTGGAAAGCTTCGTAATCGATGTCGATGGACAAGAAGTGATCTTGACTTTGGCCAACATATCACAACTTGGACAAGACATGCGATATGGAATAAAGCCTTCATGATTCAAACACATCCACGATGAACAAATATCTTGACTTTGGCCAACAAACTAGTGCAAATCTTGGATCTTGAGAGAAAATCACTCAATGGAAGGAAATCACTTAATATAAAATGAAGGTTTTTGTCGTGATTTGGAAACCAATTTATTATCTTTAATTAGGTCTCATCATACATCCTTAAGCATGCATTCTAAAAGCATAATAAGGTGCGAATAATTAATAATGATATGAGGATGGATATATAATACATTTTGTTCCTAGAACAAATCTCTCCCCTTGCTCTCTCCGCTAGCACTATTCTTACTTCTACCCAATTACATAATACTTCTAAAGAAACCTCATTTACATTGAGGGGAATAGGTGAGAAGAGAAATACAATGAGAAAAGAGGTAAGGGCTGGACACGCAGGTCCAATTTAATAACTTCTAAATTTATTACAAAATTTCCAAAATTACCCTCACTCTTCTAATATCCATCGATATACATTCGTTAATACATACATCCAAGTATTCACACAAAGCATGTTATTCAATCAATCTAATCCAATTAATTAATCTTTGATTAATGACCATCCAATGTTCATACAATGATTTGATTTGCTCGAGTCAAAAACGTTTAAGAATAAATACTCAAAGTAAGTATTCTTGAATTATATCGAACTACAATTTTAAATCCAATTTAAATTATATCTAATACTAATTCATATTTAATTCCAAATTAAATAATTACACTTATTTATGTGCCTTAAAGACTTAGATTCAAAATCCAATCTTAATGGGTCTCAAAGGCCCAATTAGTATCCAATACTATTTAATTAAAGTCCAATGGGCTTTTAATTAATTCTTTAGGCTTGGGCTTTTGGCCAAAATGGATCTAACCCATAATGCCTAGGCCCATTAGGAATCACCATATGCCATAGAATCAATTTTGGCACATTAGGCCCAATTAAATTATTAAAGGCCTAATAGTCATATTTTGGACTTTAAGGAAATGGTTTAGGCCCAAATATAATCCAAGACTAAAATTTGGCGCAACCAAAGCCATTAGCCCAAATACAACAATTAAATTAATACAACATTCCAAATTATATATATTAATTTAATTAAAGTGCAATCTCCATAATTAATTAATTAACCTAATGTTTCCAAAATATTAATTTAATCTAATTAATCATGTCTAATTCTCACATTCATGTCCAATAAAAAATTGGGGCAAAATCAATTCTATAACATGCTTCACATCTCACGACAATACATGAAATTAACATCCAATTTTGATTTCAATCTAATTAATTAATAATTAATATTCAATTTCATGTGAATCAACATATCCAATTGTTTAATTCAAAAAATTAACCATGAGCTTCCTAGGGTAATTTTCGGCCAAGCATGGATTTTGGAGATTTTTGATCTAATCAATTTGTCACAAATCCAATGATATACAAATCCAATTCAACATCACATAAACTCAACCAAACAATCAATTTAGGAAAAATCAAGCTCTAAACATAAAATTCCAAATTAAAGTCATGAACCATAGAAATTAAATCATACTTAGATCTCGCTCTGATAACATTGTTAGCGTCCTACACATGCCACGGGATCTCTAAGCGTGATTTGTGTGTGAATAATAATCAAAAATAAGTTGCGGAGGACATACATTGATCGGTTGAGTTCAAAACTTCCATGGATGTTGAAGCTTCCAAGCTCATGGGTGAGTATCCCCATCACCTTCATTTGACTCCCATATGGGCTAGCAAGAATAAATGGAACAAATTTTATCTCCCTAGGAGAAATAAATTTGCCCGAGAAAGAGGGAAACAATCGGTTATTTGATAAACTATTCGGCCAAGTCTTCAAATGCAGTGGCCAATTCGGCCAAGATGAAAAAGAGAACCAGATTGCTTTCGGCCTTTTAAGAAATCAAATGGCCAATCCTTTCGGTCAATAACTTTTTTTGAAAAGTCAAAATGCCTTTTTTATGGTTGCAGAGGCACTTTTCGTTTTTTTATGCTTAAGAAAAGTAAATGTTGGTTTTTAAAATCAGAGGCCATTAAAAGGAAAACAAGCCACACCTATTTCTTTATTTTTTACACGTTAAAAAAAAAGTCAGAGAAGTAATTGATATAGTGGCCATTCGGCCTATCTCTCAATCAAGGCCATTCGGCCTAATTGCCAGGGGGAGAGAGATCAATTTTTAAAATTAAATGTGTTGAGTGTTAAATAAGATACCATCAAAACTCATAACTCATGTTAGTCACCTAAGATGACTAATGATGTAAGTAAAGTGGGCCTCACTTTAAATTCAAATTTCAAGTAGGCTTGCTCAACATACTTCGGGCTCGGATTCATTTAATCCGATTAAACGAACTTTCCGTCGTGACATAATTAAATCCAACTTAATTAAATAATAATACCCAGTAAAATTATTACGAAAATCGCTCGAGAATTAATTCCAAATTAATTCATTTGCTAAAATTAAAATCCAATTTAATTTCCTGTTGAAATCCAATTTCAATTAATATATCTAATATATTATTTAGCCCAATTAAATAAATTAAATTGTAAAATCTAATTTAACTATTAAATTTATTTTATCGATTAATTCCAAATTAATCGCGTTCTCTCCTCTCGGTGAATTTAATCCCAGATAAATTCTCGACGCAATTAATCCCAGATGAATTCTTTCTCTGATAACTAATCCCAGATTAATTCTTGCCGTAATTAATCCTAGATTAATTTTCTCTCTCTAAATTAATCCCAGATTAACAGTCTCTCTCTTAATTAATCCCAGATTAATATTGTTCGAGTCAAACATCATCAGTGAATCTTTGGAATGCGACCTAAGAGATCACTGGATATGTTGGCAGTAAATACGGTCATCGGACTATCCGAACACGTGCGTACCCGGTACCACGTATTTACCAATTTACAAGACACGGTTGGCTTCTAGCAAAGCACCGTGCCTACCCAAATCTCCAGAAATATTCTTCTACGGAATATATGATCTTTGTCAGTCGTAGTATACGTAGTATTACGTATTACGATCCAGTATCGGATGTCACATGCAAGGCCTGGGGCTGGAGTTGTGTCTGTCCCGTACGAAGCATATATCGGATCACAAGAAACTAGTCTCTTTATGATCGGAAAGTCATGACCTAATCATACTTCCCCGATGGCTATTGCACTTAGAGTACCAGTTCTGTATCCCTGCGTAATCATCATCTTCATATGAATGAAGTGATACTTCTATCTTGACATCACACCCAATATACTACGATTCTCAATATACTCAGAAGAGGTGTACACAGAACCTGTTAAAGCCCTGGACGATCAAAACCAAAGTATACTGATTGTCGCAAGTATTAGCGATGCAAGTCTCAAGTTAAGACCAAATACACCTACCCTGATTCGGACTCCTATAGACACATAGTCATACTACCAATGGGATTCCGAGGGGTCTATCCAAAGTGAAGCTGTTTCCGTACCGTCTGTAAACACAACCTTCTAGTATACTTGCATGAGTATCCAATACCCAAATATATAAGAACTATGCCGTTACGCTTCCATAACACACACAAGTGTAATACTAGCCTATTCCGCATTATCGATGTCCAGTCTCGATAATATTACGACTATAAATATTTAATGATTAAACCTTTATGGATTAATACTGTCTCATATCTTATTAACCCAGAACTAATCATAAGGACTTTTATCATTTATATTTAGGTAATCCAGTTATAAATATTAAAAGAGCAATTTCCTTTGTCACATAGTTAATTTGTACAACAACACGATGTTCTGTACAAATAGTGATGCTATGGTCATAATTGTCCAACAAGTCCATGCCTTAAGAAATTAATTGAAAGCCCATTGGACTTTAATTAAACAACATTCGATGTTAATTGGGCTTTGAGACCCATTTAGATTAGATTTGGAATCTAAGTCTTAATGCGCATTTAAAAGTGTAGTTATTTAATTTGGAATTAAATATAGAATTAGTATTGAATACGAATTAAATTAGATTTAAATTGTAGTTCGATATAATTCAAGAATTCATTCTTTGAGTACTTATTTTTAAACGAGTTGGACTCGAGCAAATCAAATCGTTATTTGAACATTGGATGATCACTTTATTCAAAGATTAATTAATTGGATTAGATTGATTGAATAACATGCTTTATGTGAATACATGGATGTGTTGAATGAATAATATATATCAGATGGATATTAGAAGGGAAAAGGCAATTTTGGAAATTGTTGTAAATTTAGAATTTATTAAATTAGACCTGCGTGTCCAGTCTTATCTATTGATTCTTTGTAATTCTCTTCTCACCTAATTCCCCTCAATGTTAATGAGGTTTCTTTAATTGTATTATGTAATTGGGTAGAAGTAAGAATAGTGCTAGCCGGGGAGAGGAAATGGAGTGATTTTTTCTAGGAACAATCTGTAAGATATCCATTCGCATATCATAATTAATTTATTTTCGCGCCTTATTATGCTTTTAGAATGCATGCTTAAGGGTGTATGATGAGACCAACAAAGATAATTAATTGGTTGCCAATTTACGCAAAAAACCCTCAATAAATATTAATTGTTTTCCTTCCATTCAGTGATTCTTACTCAAGATCCAAGATTGGCACTGGTTTGTTGGCCAAAGTCAAGACCTTTGTCCATCATGGATGTGTCTTGTCCAAGTTGTGATTTGTTGGCCAAAGTCAAGATCACTTCTTGTCCATCAACATCGATTACGAAGCTTTCCAAAGTCAATGGGTTCCGCTTAACTGGAATAATTAAGCTTGTTGTGCCAAAGCCAAGACTTAGTTGATTCAGAGGAAAAAGGTTAGGAAAATATATTGGCATATATATTGTATATATGTTTCGGACTTGGAGGTCCACATACCGGATCTAGGAATTGGACGAGATCTAATTGATCTTAGAGATCTACCTAGTTAAATATCATACAGCTTGTTGGCCAAAGTCAAGGTTGTGTGTTATTTAATGGGATCCTAGCCCATTAGAAAACTAGGTTTCCCGAGGGTTAGAGGCTCGCCGAAAAATAATGGGAGGCTAGTATTGAATTTGCAATTTCGTTCAAATACTTAACTTTACGCGCTTTCAAATTATTTCGTCAATTAAATTTATTATTTGGACTAATATTTCATTATTTTTCTTGTAACTGTTAGACTGTACCCATACATCGTTAATCGAATAGTTTGACTATTACGGTTAAGATGACAGGAAAGTTAAGCATTATGGATATTGTCATGGGCGATAATGTCTTTAATGGCACAAACTTTTAAGACTGGGATATGAATCTCATAATTATTCTGGGATCCGCGAAGTTACTCTACACCATAGAGAGACCTCTTGGGCCTAAGCCCCGACCTGATCAGTTGCTTGAACTAGAGCTTTGGAAGACTCATAGTGATGACAACGCGACTGCTCAATCGGTAATGCTTGCTGCTATGACTCCGCAATTCCGTCGTCAAAATAAGAGATTGGATCCCTATGAGATGATGGCGAAGTTGCATGATCTCCACCGATCTAATCTTAGATTCCAAAGATATGAGTTGCAGAAGAAGCTCTTCCGCGCTCGCATGTTAGATGGTACGTCTGTTGAGCACCATGTGTCACAGATGATTGTTGATATTGAGCAGCTCAGACAGATGTGCATCGTCTTCAAGGCTGAGACTTCAGTAGATTTGATCCTACAGTCTCTCCCCGACACTTGGAGTGGGTTCATCATGAACTACAATATGTTGACCAAGACTAAACTCTTGGAGAGTTGATGTCCACTATGCGTGAAGCAGAAAAAGAGCTCCTTAAGGGCAAGAAGCGCGAGGCACACTTTGCTTCAACATCTCAGACTCCAAGGGCTTGGCCCAAGGCCACTGGAGGTGTAAAGAAGAAGAAGAAGAAGAAAGGCAAGGCCAAATCGTCAAAACCTTCTAGGAAGGGTAAGGATAAATCCCAAGATGTATGTCTGCAGTGCGGGAAGTGGGGAAACTGGAAGCGTGACTGCCGCGAGTACAAGGCACACATGAAGGAAATCAAAGCGGGCAAGACACCGGCTCCAGGTATGTTTGTTATAGAAATAAACATGTCTACTACTAGTTTTAAAAATTGGATTTTTGATTCTGGTTGTGGTACTCACATATGTACTGATGTGCAGGATCTGTAGATTAGCAAGAGACTGGCCCCAGGAGAGATTGACCTCCGCGTTGGAAATGGGACACGAGTCGCCGTTTTGGCCGTTGGCACTTTTATTTTGGAACTGCCCTCAGGACATGTACTTAAACTTACAGACTATTATTATGTACCTAGTTTGACTAGGAATATTATTTATGTATCTATGTTAGCCCAATGTGGGTATACTTTTGTATTTGAAAACACTGGGTGTTTTATGTATAAAAATGATATGGAAATTTGCACCGCTGATGTAAATAATGATCTATATATTTTGAATATGAATCAATCTCAAACATATAATGTAACAAACAAAAGGCTTAAAGTAAGTAACAAAGATGAAACTTACATGTGGCATTGTCGTCTGAGACACATAAACAAGACACGTATATCCATATTTTCGAAGAGTGGGTACTTGGACGGATTTGATCCAAATTCATATGACTTCTGCGAATCTTATTTATTAGGCAAGATGCCTAAATCACCTTTTAGTGGTAAAGGTGCACGTGCTACCGAACTGTTAGCCCTTGTTCATAGTGACGTTTGTGGGCCCATGTCTAGCCAGGCTAGAGGTGGATATGAATATTTCGTAACCTTTACAGATGATGCATCGCGTTATAGTTATGTGTATCTTATGAAAGACAAGTCGGTAACCTTTGAGAAATTCAAAGAGTTTCGACACGAAGTAGAAAAACAGACCGGCAAAAGTATTAAGACATTACAGTCGGACCGTGGTGGCGAATACTTAAGCAATGAATTTCTTGATTGCTTGAAAGAATATGGTATTCTTTCACAGTGGACTCCTCCAGGAACACCATATTTAAACGGTGTGTCCGAACAGAGAAACTGAACTTTGTTAGACATGGTAAGGTCTATGATGAGTCGCACAGAGCTACCTATTTCCTTCTGGGGATATGCATTGAACAGTGTAATACTTATTTTGAATAAAGTTCTGTCAAAGTGTGTTCAACAGATTCCGTATGAAATATGGACAGGAAAGAAATCGGGTTTGTTATTCCTGAAGATTTGAGGTTGCTAGACATACGTCAAACGTTTGGAAGGTACCAAACTAGAACCCAAATCGGATAAATGCCTATTTGTAGGATATCCTAGAAAAACCAAAGGATATTGCTTCTATCACCCACAAGAGAACAAAGTATTTGTTGCTCTACATGCGGTTTTCCTTTAGAAGGAATTCCTAAATGCAGTGATAAGTGAGAGGAAAGTAGAACTCGATGAAAATCGGAGTGATACTATTCTTTGCACAGAATCCTTAACGGAACATGAACAATCCATCAGGGATGAGATTGTACCACAATCTTCGAATACACAAGGACCGCGTAGGTCGGAGAGAGTAAGAAAATAACCTAAGAGGTATGGGTTTCTGATCTCACCTCATGTGGATATTAATCTTATTGAGGAAGACGAGCCGGCTACGTATGAGGAAGTGATACAAGGTATCTACTTCGGTTTATGGCAAGATGCCATGAATTCCGAAATGGATTCCATGTACACCAACCAAGTTTGGACACTGGTTGACGCACCAGAAGGCGTAAAGCCTATTGGTTGTAAATGGGTCTTCAAGAAGAAGACCGACATGGATGGCAACGTACAAACGTACAAAGCTAGGCTTGTAGCGAAAGGGTATTGTCAATGACATGGTGTCGATTACGATGAAACATTTTCACCCGCCTCTGCTAATCTCGCATATCCGACCATTATCATACTAAATTCGGTAGCATAACAATAATTTCACACAGCATCCAATAAACACATCTCATTGCGTTTCATCCATCAACTCATCTTAAAATCACATAATATCCAAATACTCCAATTCATAGTACAAACATACAATTTATACCCAAAATTAGTATTTACAATTTATGTTCTCATGCTATCGATTACTCAATCAAATTTCCAACATATATGTATAATTATATTTATACTATAATACGTAAACTCATATATCAAACATCAACCAAGAAACATTTATGTTAAGGGAATCATCATGCTTTGTACTTACCTCAATCCACACAAAACTCTCTATATCTATATGTCCTCGCTAAAATCTGAAAAAGGTGTAAAATTATGATCAGGTCCCTATATTTTATCAAAATTATGATTTTACCCCTAAATTTTCCAATTTGTAATTTAACCCCAATACTCTCCAATATTATCAATTTAGTCCCAAAACTTCTAATTACCTCATATTACTCACTAAAAATCATAATTTACTCATTTGGGTCCCTAAATATGTCAAATTACGAATAAGTCCAAAACTCTCAAAATATTATAATTAAAACCCTAAAACTGTAAAATATAACGTACCGAGCTCCAATACTTTAGAATTTAAGAACAAGGTGTCCCATGGACAGAACATGTCAGCAAGATCACAACTGCAGTGGTGGTAATGGCCGACGCTTGACGATCACTAACGAACGATCGAACACAGTTAACTCTTGTTCTAGGCTCGTTTCATGGCAATCGAAGTCCGAATTGGGTAAATGAGGTGTCTAACCTACGTATCTCGACAAGGGAAAGATTCTAGTCTAGAAGGTGTCGGTCACGCAAGGCGACTCGTGGGCGCATGGAACGACGATGTGATGACACGTAGGTAGCACGTGAAGGCACGTGCGGAGGTTTCTGGTGATCGGACTGGCGGAGTTGGCTTCATCTCGGTGAGGGGATTCTCCAGATGTGGTCACTTGCCAAAAATGATGGCTGGAAGGTGTCGAACGAGCCATTTCTCTCTCATGCCTAACTTTATCTCTCTACTAGTTTTGTGGTTTCTCTTTCTATGCGTTTGTTTCTCTCTCTAAATGTTCAATGATCATTCTGTAAATTTTCTATTCCCCATTCCTTTACTGATCACTCATTCTACTATTTTCTTTTGGTTTTCTAATGATAAACACACATCAAATATGCTTTTTGTGTTTTAATGAATATGTGTTATATAGCTAATGAAAGGTTGTTTAGGTTTCTTATTGCAGGGTCTAATAAAGTGAAGTAGTGGGGATAAGGGTAGCAAGATAATAGGAAGAAAAAAATAACAAATGGATAATCTATTTTTAAATATGAGATAAGGTTCCACAATCTACACACCTTATAAAAAAATTTCGTCCTCAAAATTTCTCAATCCACAAATAGCTCTGGATATTTCTCTCTCATATCTTGTTCCACTTCCCAAGTCGCCTCATGAATGTGATAATTAGTCCACATGACCTTTACTATGGGGATCTACCAGGATCTCAACTCTTGGACTTTCCGTTCTACAATCTTCACGAGCTTTTCTTTATAAGTAATATTCTCACTCAATTCGACCGGTGACTCTCTAAGATGTGAGTAGGATTTGGTACGTACTTCTTCAGCACAGACACATGAAACATATTGTGAATCCTTTCTAACTCCAGTGGTAATGTCAGACGATATGCCACTTTGCCCACTCTCTCTAATATCTCATAAGGACTAATATAGCGCGGTGCCAACTTTCCCTTCCAGCCAAATCTCAATACTCCCTTCCAAGATGAGACTTTCATGAAGACGTTATCCCCCTCTTGGAACTCAAGGTCATTTTTTCTTTCGTCAGCATAACTCTTCTGTCAACTCTGCACCTCCAACAATCTAGCTCAGATAAGTCTGATCCTCTCAGATGTCATATTTACCAAGTTTGAACCATGAATATGTCTATCTCCAACCTCACCCCAACAAACAGGAGTTCTGCACATCCTCACATACAATGCCTCAAATGGAACTATACCAATACTCACCTGGAAGCTGTTGTAGGCAAACTCTATCAGATGTAAATGACTATCCCATCCTCCAGTAAAAGTCAATACACACGATCTCAGTAGGTCCTCCAATGTCTGAATAGTCCGCTCTGACTGCCCGTCGGTCTGAGGGTGAAATATTGTGCTCATAGTAATCTTCAACCCCATAGACTTCTGGAAACCCTGCCAAAAACGAGAAGTAAATCTGGCATCTCTATCTGATACAATCGATGTCGGTACTCCGTGTAATAGCATAATTTGCTCCACATACAGTTCTGCTAGCCTCTCTGATCCCCACGTAACTCGAATCGGTAGAAAATGAGCAAACTTAGACAATCGATCCACTATAATCCAAATTACATCGTAGCCTTTCTATGTCCTCGGTAGCCCTACTACAAAATCTATCGCAACGTTTTCCCACAGCCACTCAGGTATAGGTAGAGGCTGGAGTAATCCAACTAGGTGCTAATGCTCTGCCTTGACCTACTGAAAAACTAGGCAACGAGATACAAATTTTTAAATCTCTCTATTCATTCCCGACCATCAGTAAGTTTTCTTCAGATTCTGATACATCTTGGTACTTCCGGGATGCATGTTATATGGGGCATCATGAGCTTCATCCAAAATCTCCTACTAAGTGCTCCACTAGATGGTACCACAACTCTGTCATCAAAAGTAATACGTCATCTGAACTCAATATGAAAGTAGTAATCTCTCCTTTTGCAGCTTCTGTTTTCTATTTCTTGCAGTGTTCATCAGAGACTTGTGCTATTTTGAGTATATCCAGCAGTGTCGGCCGAACTTTCATATAAACAAGAAGCCTTTTATCTGTCATATAACTCAAAGGTCAAACATAACGTCGCCATCTCCTCAAACATCCCCTATCTAGCTCTCATACCCACATTCTTCCTATTTAGTGCGTCATGGACTACATTAGTTTTCCCGGATGGTAATTAATAGTACAATCATAGTCACTTAAGAACTCCAACCACCACCTATGCCTCAAATTCAACTCTCTCTGAGTGGGAAGATATTTCAGATTCTTATGGTCGGTATAAATATCACACATGGCACCATATAGATAATGCCTCCAAATCTTAAGAGCATATACAATCGCTGCTAACTCCATATCGTGGGTGGGATAATTATTCTCATGGGTTTTTAACTGCCTTGAGGCATATGAAATCACTCTCTCATGCTGCATTAGTACACATCTTAATCCATGATGGGATGCATCCATATAAACCACATATCCGTCAAGTCCAGATGGTAGAGTGAGTACCGGTTGCAGTAGTCAATTTCTCCTTCAAAATCTGGAAGCTCATCTCACAATCGCCGTCCACACCAAATGGTACTTCTTTTCTTGTCAACTGAGTCATCAGAGTATAATAATAGAGAAGTCTCGGTTTAAAACGACTGTAGTAGCCTGCTAATCCTAAGAAGCTCCAAACCTCTGCCGCTGTCATTGGTACTTCTTCTTGTCAACTGAGTTATCGGAGTAATAATAATAGAGAAGTCTCGGGTAAAACGACTGTAGTAGCCTGCTAGCCGCTGTCATTGGTATCTCTCACTTCAACTACTTCGATCTTCCGCGGATCCACATAAATACCCTTTCTTGAGATGATGTGTCCCAAAAATACCACTCTGTCCAGCCAAAACCCATATTAGAAAAACTTGGCATATAACCGACCCCTCCTCAAAATATTCAATATCAATCGAAGGTGATGCTCATGATTGATCAATGAGGACAAATACACAAGGATGTCATCAATAAACACTACAATAAATTTATCCAAATACGGCTGAAACATCTCATTCATCAAACTCACGGATGCTGCATGTGCATTATATGTCTGAGATATATGTCCTTTACTACCATATGCTCCACTTGGAATCCCTCTGCCTCTGCCCCGTGTGTAACCCGAGTCTCGCCCACGACTACCACCAAAACTTATCCCTCGACCATGTCCTGCTGTCACTACTCTTCTTGCTGGTTGCTCAACTCCTTGAGATCCATCACCAACGGAACGATCTCTGACCAAAAGTCTGAACTGCTGACATTCATAACATCTCTTTGTCTGTTGCATATCCGATGTTATGGCCATCTTGAACATAACTTTAGCATCGACGTGTACTAGTCAGTCGAGATGCTACAATCGCTACACTCTGATCAATATATGGTATTGTGCCTCAACTATAGATCTACTCAATCCGACCCCACGGAACTGTCCTCTAGGAGGTGCATTCTGTGTGCCTCTGGGTGGTACCCCGCTGTGTCTCGATTGTGGAGAATAATGTCTACTATTAGGTCTGTCATGTCTCTATCATAAACCTCATATCGCCCCATCTTCCTGTTATCTCGGAAGACTGCTCTATTCTCCCTCTCAACCCTGATGTCACTCTTGTTGGTTTCTAATTTAGGTCCCAAGATCATGAAATTCAAGCAAGAAAACACATGAATACATCAAAGGAATAAGGCGGAATTCATACTCACATTGATGGGTTTTGATGAAATAAAGAATATAAGCCTTCAAGCCCTCTCCAAAGGTCGGCAATGGCTTCTCCAAGACATGTAATGGCTCGGTTTTGATGCTCCTTGAATGTCCAAAATTCGGCCATGGGTGGACACCATTGAAGCTCCAAGCTTCAAGCTTTCCATGC
This sequence comes from Zanthoxylum bungeanum, assembly GCA_019454045.1. Classification (NCBI taxonomy): domain Eukaryota; kingdom Viridiplantae; phylum Streptophyta; class Magnoliopsida; order Sapindales; family Rutaceae; genus Zanthoxylum; species Zanthoxylum bungeanum. The sequence continues at coordinate 165,986 of SKCR01000172.1, forward strand.
TCACAAACTCACTTCCCTATCACATTGTAATGAACCATGGTGTGTGCTAGCACTTCTTCTTCTCCATATTGATTGATCAAAATAAACAAAAGAGTGAAGAAATCATCCAAGACAGTGAGAGAGAAGATGAAATTTTTTGGCTCTAAAAAATGTAAAAACCGTGAAGCCAAGAGGGAGAAGCAATTTCGTTTTTTCTAAAGAGAAAGAGAGAAAAATAAGCCTTTTGTATATCTTTTTATTATTATTATTATTTACCAAGTAAATAAACAAATATAAAACATATACCACTTTATTACTTTTCAAAAAAGTAAAAGTCAAAAAGCAAAAAGTGCTTTTCAATCAATACACATCACTATTCACATCACATCTCTTCACTTTATTAAAATGACAACATGTCATGTCACATCACTCAAAGTGACAAGTGACTTGACAATTGATGCGACTAGCGATTTGAAGCTTGATGTGACTTGCGTGCCGTGCTCGAATTCGAAATGCGAATGCGCTCACAATCACTCTCGGGCTTGAGTTCGCTAATTCCAAATTAACAAATTTTTCGTCACGTCGTAATTAAATGATTACGCCTAGCGAAATCACTATTCACATCGCTAACGAATTAATTCTAAATTAATTCGGTCACCCGATTTAAAATCCAATTTTAATTCCGCGTCGAAATCCCATTTCGTATAATATATCGAATATATTATTTTATCGATTAATTCCAAATTAATCGTTCTCTCTCTTGTATTAATATTTTATCCTAGATAAAAATCTCTGTAATTAATCCCAGATTAATTTTCTCTCTCATCGAATTAATCCCAAATTAATTTTCTCTCTCTTCTAATTAATCCCAGATTACTTAAAGTGTGAGTCATACATCATCGGTGAATCTTTGGGAACCGACCCATGAGATCTCCGGATATGTTGGCAGTAAATCGGTCGTCGAACTATCCGAACACGTAAGTACCTTGTATTACGTTTATACCGATTTACAAGACAAGGTTGGCTTCTAGCAAAGTGCCATGCCTACCCAATTCTCCAGAAATATCCTTACAGGAATATATGATCTATATCAAGCGTAGTATACCGCAGTATTACGTATTTCTATCCAGTATCGGATGATCACGTGCTAGGCCTGGGGCTGGAATTGTGTCTGCCCCATACGAAGCACATATCAGATGTCTGGTAACTAGTCTCTATAATCGGATAAACATGACCTAGTCATAATATCCTGATAGCTCGAGCATTTAAGAGAACGAGTTTCCGTATCCTACGTGACCGTCATCTCCACTATGACTGGAGTGATACTTCCGTCTTGACATCACACCAAACACACTACGATTCTCAATATATCCAGTAGCGGCGTACATAGAACCGGTTAAAGCCCTGGACGACCTCAACTAAAGTATATTGATTGTCGCAAGTGTTAGCGGTGCAAGTCTCAGGTTAAGACCAAATACACCTACCCTGATTGCAGACTCCCATAGACACATAGTCATACTACCAATGGGATTCCGCGGGGGTCAATCCAGAGCGAAGCTGTTTCCCTTACCATCGGTGAAACACAACCTCCTATTACACTTGCATGAGTATCCTATACCCAAATATATGAGAACTATGCCGTTGTGCCCTCACAAACGCGCACAAGTGTAATACTAGTCTTTTACGTATTTATCGATGTCCAATCTCGATAATACTCTGACTAGGGATATTTAATGATTTATCCTTCGTGGACTGATACTGTCTCATATCATTCTTGGTCCAGGAACAAATCATAGGGACCTCTCATCATTTATAAATCTAGGTAATCTAATCACAAATGATAAGAGTGCAATCTCCTTTATTACATAGTTAATCTGTACAACAACACCGTGATCTGTACAAATAGTGACGCTATTGTTGGATAATATGACCCATAGCGTCACTATTTGCACAGATCATTGTGTTGCTGTAGCAAATTAACTATGTAACAAGGAAATTGCACTCTCATCATTTGTGATTAGATCACCATAGATATATAAATGAAGAGAGGTCCCTATGATTAGTTCCTGGATTGAGATAATATGAGACAGTATCAGTCCACGAAGGATTAATCATTAAATATCCCTAGCCGTAGTATTATCGAGACTGGACATCGATAATACGGAATAGGCTAGTATTGCACTTGTGCGCGTTGTGAGGGCACAACGGCATAGTTCTCATATATATAAGTGTTGGAGACTTATGCAAGTGCGATAGGAGGTCGTGTTTCACCGATGGTACGGGAAACAGCTTCGCTCTGGATAGACCCCTTTGGAATCCCATTGGTATTATGACTAGGTGTCTATGGGAGGTCGAAATCAAGGTAGGTGTGTATAGTCTTAACCTGAGACTTGCATCGCTAATACTTACGATAATCGATAAACTTTGGTTTTGGTGGTTGGGGGCTTTGACCGGTTCTGTGTCTACCACTTCTGGGTTTATCAGAGAGTCGTAGAGTATTGGGTGTGATGTCGAGACGGAAGTATCACTCCAGTCATAGTGGAGATGATGTCACGCAGGATACGGTATTAGTGCTCTTAAGTGATGCGCATCCAATCGTGATATTATGACCAGGTCATGAATATCCGATTATAGAGACTAGTTACCAGACATCCGATATGTGTTTCGGACGGGGTAGACACTTATCCAGCCCCAGCCCTAACACGTGACTATCCGATACTGGGCCGATATGCACAATACGTGAGTATACTACGCTTGATATAGATCTAAATATTCTTAAAAGGATATGTCCGGAGAATTGGGTAGACTTGGTACTTTGCTAGGAGTCGACCTTGTCTCGTAAATCGGCAGAACGTAGTACTTGGTACGTACGTGATTCGGTTACACCGATGACCGTATTTATAGCCAACTTATCCGGAGATCTCATGGGTCGCTTCCTGATAATCCACCGATGACGCACAACTTGCACTCTTGAATAATCTGGGATTATATAGAAGAGAGAGAAAATTAATCTAGGATTAATTACGGAGATATTTTATCTAGGATAAAATATCGTCGAGAGAGAGATAATGATTAATTTGGAATTAATCGATGAATTAATATATTCGATATATTAAACGAAATTAGATTTCGACGCGGAATTAAAATTAGATTTTAATTCGGGCGAATGAATTAATTTGGAATTAATTCGTTAGCGACGTGAATAGTGAATTCGCTAGGCGTAATCACTTAATTACGACGAGACGGAAAAATCGTTAATTTAGAATTAGCGAACCCGAGCCCGAGTGTGATTGCGAGCGCATTCGTATTTCGAATTCGAGTGCGGGGACGCAAGTCACATCAAGCGTCAAATCTAACGTCAAGTCATTCATCACATCAAGCGTCAAATCAAGCGTCACTTTGAGTGATGTGACATTTGATTGATTAATGTGAGTGATTGATTGATTGAAAAGACTTGAGACATGACTTAAAGTTGACATGACTTAAGTTGATGTGAATAGTGTTTGCTTTAATTATTTGACTTTTTAAATGCAAATGCAAGGCAAATGCAAGTGAAATTCTTTTGAATTTCAAAAAAGTATATAAGATATACTTAAAATGCATTGGCACACAATACACATCTCTTCTCTCTCACCATTTCTCTCCTTCTTCCTCACGCCCAAACACACAAAATGGGGACTGTTTTGGAAGCAATGCCGTGAGCCATAGGGGAGCAAGGGTGGGTTTTTGTGGCAAAAACTCAAGTGCTAGCACACTTACGAGTCTTGCGAAGGTGGTAGGGAGGTTCACCCATGAGCCGGGATCCGTCGGACGAGGCTTGGAGCTCCGTTTTCTCAGCTCAAAACTGAAAAATTGAAGAAGTGGACTGCTGCAGTGGGCGTGAATGGCAGTGGACTTTTTGGCTTCGAATCGTCTCCAAATCGACTCAACCGATCGATGTGAGTATTCCGCTACCTCCGTTGATGTATTCACTCATGATTTCATGCTTTGATTTGATCTTGGGACCTTAGAAAAACTCAACAATGGCATCTAGAGCTAGTGTTGCAAGCATGAAATTTTAGGGATTTAAAATTTGGGTAAATATGATTTGAGCATGATTTGAATAAATTGATTGTTTGAGTATGCTTATAACATGTTTAATTTCATTTTGGTTGGACTAATTTGATGAAAAATGATTTGGAATTATTTTCCCCAAAATTAATGCCATGGCCGAATATGATTGGATTTTTGGGATCTTGGATTTTTTGATTTTTGATTCATTTGATGAGTTAGAATCGATTAGGTTGACGTTAATTTGAATCGAATTGGATTGGATTTCGAATTGGACAAAAACCCCAAAATTCTTATGATGGCCGAATGCATGTAATGCCCTAATGTCTTGGTGTTTTTGATTTTGTGACATTGGATGTGTGTGAAATCATTTAGGATGGTGATTTGATGTCGATTGTGGGTTCGATTGGATCAAAACCGAATCGGACACAAAATCCCTCTTTTGGCCGAGACTTAAAAGCATGTAAATGGGTTTGATTTTTCATATTGTGTGTTTGACATGTGATAATGAATTTAGCATGATTAATTGGAGTAATATTGTGTTTTAGAAATATTGTTTTAGTCGATTAATCATGTAACACACTTTAGGTAATTAAATTGCGTAATTGGATTAGTGTAATTTAATTATTTAGGCTTTAAATTGGATTTGGGCTTCTAATGTTGTAATTGGGCAATTGGGCTTTATTTATCAAGTTTGGTTTAGGCCAAATGGATTGGATCCAATTGGGCCTAAAACCTTAACCATAAAGCCCAAATGCGACTTAATGAACCTTTAAAGTTCAATTGGGCCTAATGGGCCAAGATTGATTTATGGGCTTATGGGGTAAATCCCGGATTGGACTTTGGTTATCGGTTTGACCCGAGTTGACCAAAAGTCCACGCCTTAAGAAATCAATCAAAAGCCCATTGGACTTTAATTGAATAAGACGTTGGACGTTAATCGGTCTTTGAGACGTGTTACGATCAAATTTGGAATTTAAATCGTAAAAGGTTTATTAAATAAAGTGTAATGTTCAATTTGGAATTGAATAGTGAATTAGTTTTAAATACATGTTAAATTAGATTTAATAATGTAGTTTAATTTAATTCATGAATTCGTACTTTAAGTACTTATTCGCAATAACGAGTTTGACTCGATCAAAATCAAATCGTTGTTTGAACATTGGATGATCACTTAATTATCAGATTAATTAATTTGATTAGATTGATTGATAGCATGCTTATATGTGTGAATACTTGGTTGTGTTGAATGAATAATGTATATCGGATGGATATTAGATGGGTGGGCAATTTTAGAAATTGTTGTAATAAATTCGATTTATTAAATTGGACCTGCGTGTCCAGCCTTATCACCTTCTTTCTCTTGTATTCTCTTCTCACCTATTCCCCTCTATTCATATGAGGTTTCTTTAGAAGTGTAGTGTAACGGGTAGAAGTAGTACAAGTGCTAGCTTGAGTGAGAAAGTGAGAGATTTGATCTAGGATCAATGTGTAAAATATCCATCCGCATATCATTATTATTTTATTTCATACTCGCTTTATTATGTATTTAGAATGCATGTTTAAGGGTGTATGATGATGAGACCTAACAAAGATAACGCGAAAAACCCTCGTTTTATATTAAGCGATTATCCTTCCATTGAATGATTCTTGTTCAAGATCAGATTGGCATTGGTTTGTTGGCCAAAGTCAAGACCTTGTCAATTGGATGTATTTGAATCATGAGAGTTTTGTTCCACATCGGTGTCTAGTCTAAGTTGTGATTTGTTGGCCAAAGTCAAGATCACTTCTTGTCCAAAGACATTGATTACGAAACTTTCCTTGTCAATGGGTCCCGCTTAACTGGAGTCATTAGGTTTGTTGTGCCAAAGCCAAGGCCTAGATGATTCGGAGGATAAGGTTAGAAAATGTATTAGATACATTGGCATAAGTAATATGTTTAGGACTTGGATGTCCACCTAACCGGATCTGGGAATTGGATTGGATCCAATTGATCTGTGAGATCTACCTGGTTAAGTAGCATACAGCTTGTTGGCCAAAGTCAAGGTTGTATGTTATTTGACAGGATCCTAGCCCACTAGGAAACACGGTTTCCCGAGTACTCCACAGAGGGTTAGAGGCTCGACGAAAAATAGTGGGAGGCAAATATTGAATTTGCAACATTCGTTCAATTACTCGCCATACACGCTCAAACAAATATCATTCGTCAATATTTACGTTGTTTTAAAAATTAATATAGTTGGACTATATACAAACTCATTCAATATATAGTTGATTTTATAATTAGATTATAGTAATCAATATAATTGAATTAAAATGATAGTTGATTTTATAATTGGATTATAGTAATCAATATTAAAATTATAGTTGATTAAATAATTGGATTATTGTAATCATTATAATAAATAGTACTTTATTAAAATTGATTAAATAGTTGGACTAATAAAATCAAGAAAGAATTTAAAAAGTTAAATATTTAAAATATATAATCCTTGGGATTAATGTTTTAAATGATTTAATATTCAATTGGGAATTAATAATAGGTTAATTTATTTGATAAAATAACTTGTTATAACTAAGCCCATAATTAAGCAAATAGTAGAGCATAAAATCTTTGGAAGATTTATGTGATGATGACTTTAATGCTTAATTAAAATACTTATAATAAATCTATCTTTAGATTTAAAAGTATTAAAGTTGCAATCAAAATTCTTGGAGAATTAATTGACTATTCTAGTGGAGAAAAGTCAAAGTTTGCAATTGGGCATGTTGCACAAGGTGCACTTTGTTTCAATATTCCGAAACCCAAGGCTTGGCCAAAGGTTTGTGAAATATTGAAAAGATAATTGACATATCCCAAAGTGACTACCATTTGGATATGGAAGACACGAAGGAATTAAAGAAGGGGCGAGGCTCTAACTTTAAAAATATTTGTCAAAGTTATATTCACTAATAGTATTGAAATTGGATTTTAAATACTTAGTGTGGTACATATACATATATGTATTGATGTTCAGAATCCGCTGTGAGTTGGATACTGACTTCAAGCCGAGATTTCTCTGCGAATCGGAAACGGGACGAAAGTCGCTGTTTCGACCGTAGATACCTAAGTTTAGGAACTACCCTTTGGGTATGTACTTAAATTAGGAAATGTTATGATGTAACTAGTTTGACTAGAAACATTATCTCTATATCAGTGTTTAGTCCGTTGCGGATAAAACCTTTATATTCTAGAACACTAAAGTGTTTCATTATATAAAGATGATACTGAGATAAATACATTAGATGTAAATAACAGAATTTATATTTTGAATATAATATAAAATCTCAAACATATAAAATGACAAATAAATAGCTCAAATTGATTTGATCAATGGAGACTTATTTGTGGCATTGTTGTCTAGGACACAATTAAACGAGACTCGTATATCCACACTTTTGAAGAGTGGGTACTAGGACTGATTTGACTATTCAAATAAGGTCTACGAATCTAGTTTATTAGGTTAAATACCTAAAATACTATTTACTTGGTAATAGTAAAAGGGCCGCCGATCTGTTAGCCCTATTCATGGTGAAGTTAGTGGGCCCATATCTAGCAAGGCTAGATGTGAACATGAATATTTCGTGACCTTAACGGATGTAGCATCACGTTATCGTTATGTGTTTCTTTTGAAGAACACAGATCGGAAACTTTTGAAGTTTTCGACACGAAGTATATAAACAGATCGGCTATAGTATTATTCCGCCACGGTTAGACCGTAATGGAAATTACCTAAGCAGTAAGTTTCATACGTACATGAAAGAGTACGGCATTCTTTCATATGAGGACTCCTCCCATGACACGACAGTTAGACGGTGTGTCCGAACCAAAACCGAATTTTGTTGGACATGATAAGGTTTATCACGAGTCGCTCTGAGCTACTATTTCCACCAATGGGACATGTATTAACAGTGCAAAACTTATTTAGAATAAGGTTCCATATAATCTGTTTGACAGATATCATATAGGATATGAACAGGAAAGAAACGGGGTTTCTCATTCCTGATAATTTGGGTATGCCAGGCATAACGTTTGGTTATACCAAACTAAGGACCCAAATTGGATAAGTGCCTATATAGGTTATCCTAAGGGAAACCTTAAGTATAGTACTTATAAATCCACAAGAGAACAATGTAATTGTTGCTCACCATGCGATTTTCCTGAAAGGAATACCGATATGCAGTGGTCAGTGGGAGGATAGTGATACTCGAGATGAAAATCGGAGTAACACTGTTCCAGGCACGAAGTCCTTAATGGAACACAAATAGTTCATCTATGATGAATCTATACCATTAATCTTCAAATACACAAGAAACTAGTAGATCGGATAGAGTCAGAAAACAACCTAGGGTATGGGTTTCTGATCTCACCCCATAAAGATGTCAATCTTATGGAGTGTACCATCCGACTACGTTTAGAGGAAGTGATACGAGGTATCGACTCCCTGTTATGGCAAAGTGCCATTAATCCGAAATGGATTTCATGTATAACAACTATTTTGGATACTAGTTGTTGTACCACAAGGCATTGTGCCTATTGGTACATTAAACGTCTTCAAGGAAGACATACATGGAAGGCAACATACCAACGTACAAAGCTGGGCTTTTGACGGAAAAGGTGTCGTTATCAACAATTATGTTAATAACGGTTCGACCTTTTACCTGTTGCCGTGGTAAATCCATTTTGAAAATGCTTGAAAATAACTGTATATTTCATTTATGAAATGTGTCAGTTATAAATCAAAATCGCTTTCCTGAAAAGGAAACCTTTTGGAGAATGTTTATAACATTCTGACGATTTTGTATAACCGACAAACAAGGTTTGCGGGTTATTCGATCCATGTTTGGATCAGTGCAAGCATAAGGTTCTTGGAACTACCGTTTTGAAATAATCATAATGGTTTATGATTTGACTCAAAACAAAATAATTCTTGTGTATATAAGGAGGTTAGTGGGAGGGCGCACTGACAGTGAAATTCCCATAAAGCTATTATTGAAAGCTTGGCTTTCATAGATATTCTTTCAAATAGAAATTCTCCGTAGAATTCTGGGGAGTAACAACCTTTATTCAAGGAATAAAGATCTACTGTGATAGATTTGGAGTTTGTTAACACTCTCTGGGAAATTGTACATTTAAAATGTACTTGTATTGGTGTCTCATACGCTTCGAGCATATGGAGTCACAATCGGGTCAATCCTAGTGATAGTCACTAAATTGAGATTAAGAACATCTATTAGTATCTGAGAGAACTAAAGATGTTGTCTTAAACTATGGAGAAGGAGAACTTGAAGTGACTGGGATCACCGCTGTAAGTTTCCAAACTATTAAATACTACTGTACTATAAAGTTTGAATAACGGGACAGTGAGCTGGAAATCTTCCAAGCAAGATAACTGTTGCGAATATATAACAAAAACAACAAATGCGGATTATTGCTGCAGCTGAGACAGCAAAAGAAGCCATTTGGATCGAACATAAATCTAATTAGATTAGATATAGTTTTTTAGCAGCTGAGCTAGGCGTCAGCACATGCTAAGAATTAAAGGTCTCATCGACGATCCAGATATATTACTTCTTATATTCATCTGATCGTTCGGATCATACATGTGGTGATGTGATGATCGTATAAATCGAGTCAGACGATTAATCAAACAAATCCGCTGGAAAACCTTTCCTCAGCAATTTGCTAGCGAACCTTATATAGTTCAAGGTTGGAACACTTGAGTGACTCGCTACGTTCCAAGTGGGAGATTGTTGGATAATATGACCCATAGCGTCACTATTTGCACAGTCATTGTGTTGCTGCTGGCAAATTTAACTATTGTAACAAGGAAATTGGCACTCTATATTGTGATTAGATCACCATAAATATATAAATGAAGAGAGGTCCCTATGTTAGTTCCTCGGATTGAGATGATATGAGACGGTTGTTAGACATTATGACCCATAGCGTCACTGTTTTGTAAATGATATTGTATTATTGTACAAAATTAACTGTGTGATAATGAAATTGCCTTTTGCCATTTTGTAATTTATTTACTTTGATATATAAATGGCGAAAGTCCATATGATTAGTTCCTTGTTGAGATGATATGAGACAGTATCAATATATAAAGGATTAATCATTAAATATCCCTAGTCGGAGTATTATCGAGATAGGACATCGATAATGCGGAATAGACTAGTATTGCACTTGTGCACGTTGTGAGGGCACAACAGCATAGTTCTCATATATTTAAGTATTGGATACTTATGCGAGTGCGATAGGAGGTTGTGTTTTACCGATGGTACGGAAAACAGCTTCGCTCTGGATAGACCCCGCGGAATCCCATTGGTAGTATGTCTGCGTGTCTATGGGAGGCCGCATCAGGGTAGGTGTATATGGTCTTAACCTGAGACTTGCATCGCTAGTACTTACGACAATCGGTAAACTTTGGTTTTGGTGGTTGGGGGCTTTAACCAGTTCTGTGTTCACCACTTCTGGGTTTATCAGGAATCGTAGTGTACTGGGTGTGATGTCAAGATGGAAGTGTCACTTCAGACATATGGAGTTGATGATCGCGCAGGACACAGAACTAGTACTCTATAAAAGGTTGCAACCGTCGGGGCAATATGACTAGGTCAGGATTGTCCGATTTAAAGAGACTAGTTGCTTGATGTCCGATATATGTTTCGTACGGGGCAGACACATTTCCAGCCCCAGGCCTAACATGTGATCAAACGACACTGGATCGATGTACGCAATACTACGGTATACTACGCTTGATATAGATCTAATATTCCTATAAGAATATTTCTGGAGAATTGGGTAGGCATCGCGCTTTGCTAGAAGCCAACCTTGTCTTGTAAATCGGTAAATAGTAAAAACGTAGTACTAGGTACGTACGTGTTCGGATTATCCGACGACCGTATTTACTGCCAACATATCCGGAGATCTCTCGGGTCGCTTCCTGAAGATTCACCTATGATTTGATTCGAACTTTATTAATCTTGGATTAATTACGGAGAAACTTTATCTTGGATAAAATGCCTTATTTTGAGAGAGAACGATTAATTTGGAATTAATCGGTAAAATAATATATTCGATATATTAAACGAAATTAGATTTCGACGCGGAATTGAAATCGGATTTTAATTCGGGCAAACGAATCAATTTAGAATTAATTCGTTAGCGACGTGAATAGTGATTTCGCTAGGCATAATTATTTAATTTACGTCGCGACGGAAATTCGTTAATTCGGAATTAGCGAAACCGAGCCCGAAAGTGTTTGCGGACACATTCGTATTTTGAAACGAGTGGGACCCGCAAGTCACATCGCGAAGTCACATCACTTGACATGACTAGGTGATAGAAGTCACATCACTATTAAAGTGACCTCTAGTCACTATTCATGAAGTGTTGGTGGAGGCATTTAATGCCTTTTGGAGGGAAAAATAGTCTTTGACTTTTGCAAAGATATACCAAATATTTTGGTATAGTTTTATCATTATTGTTTTAGAAAGAAATATTGAAAAACAAAAGCTCTCTCCTCTCTCTCCACAATTGCCGAAACTTCTCAAGGCAAAGAAGAATTTTTCTTCAATTTTCTTCATTGCTAGCACATTAAGGATCAAAGGAGGTGATAGGGAAACCACCTTGGAGCTTGGAATTCACAAAGCTTGGAGCTTTCACCATTTCCTTCTCTTGGCCGAACTTCAAGGAACTTGGTGCTTCCATCTTTGTTCATCTCCTTCATCACACAAGCTTTGTAAGTATGATTCCGCCATGCTTCAAGTTTATTATATATTCATTTTATTGTATTTCATATGCTTGATCTTTCCTTGGGACAAATAATAGAAACCAACAATGGTATCATGGAGCCAGGTTTAAGCATGAAATACTTTAGGTTAAAATTTGGGTAAAATTGATTGAAGCATGTTCTTGTGAAATTTGATGAATGAGTATGCTTATATGTATGTATAATGACATAATATGTAATCAATTTGATGAAAAATGCATTGGATGATTTTTCCCCCAAATAATGCCTTGGCCGAATACATTACTACTTGGAGTGGTTGGAATTTTTGGTTTACAAGATCATTGGATGACTTAAAACGTATACGGGACGTAGATTAGTGATTCAATCGGATTGAAAAACAAATCGACACAAAAAATCCATTGGCCGAATGTAATGGACATGAAAAATGACTTGATTTTTGTTCAAATAATGTTGGACATGTTTTTGAACAGTGATGATTAATAATTAAATTGGTGTTTTGGAAATATTTGGTTTAATGTATTAATCATGGATTTACACTTTAATTAATTGGATTTTAAAATTTGGAATATTAAAATTTAATTAATGGGCTTAATTGTAAAATTGGGCTTGAATTATTATATTTGGGCATAATGGGCTTGGTTGGGCCAAGTAGATTTGGGCCAAAAGGATTGGATCCAATTTGGGCCTAAATCACTCCATTAAGTCCAAATATGGTAAAATGGGCTTTTATGTTTAATTGGGCCTTATGGGCTTGAAATTGATTTTATGGCATTTAAGGGTGATTCCTTATTTGGGTTTGGCAATTGGGTTTGACCCACATTGACCAAAGCCCAAGCCTTAATAAATCAATTGAAAGCCCATCGGACTTTAATTAAACAAACATTGGATGTTAGTTGGGCTTTGAGACCCAATTAGATTAGATTTAGAATCTAAGTCTTTAAAGCACATTAAAAGTGTAAACATTTAATTTGGAATTAAAATTAATTGAATTAGTATTGAATACGAATTAAATTAGATTTAATAAGTAGTTCGATATAATTCGCGAATTCGTACCTTATGTACTTATTCTCAAACGAGTTGGACTCGCGCAAAATCAAAAACCGTTGTTTGAACATTGGATGATCACTTAAACAAAGACTAATTAATTGGATTAGATTGGTTGTAAAAGCATGTCTTGTTTGAATATATATGTATGTGATGAATGAATAGTGTATATCGGATGGATATTAGAAGGGAAAGGGTAATTCTAGGAATTATTGTAAATTTAGAATTTATAAATTGGACCTGCGTGTCCAGCCTTATCTCTTTATCTCTTTGTATTCTCTTCTCACCTAATTCCCCTCAATGTAAATGAGGTTTCTCTTATTGTATTATGTAATTGGGTAGAAGTAGAATAGTGCTAGCGGGGAGAGGAAGAGGAAATGGAGTGATTTGTTCTAGGAACAAGTTGTTTATATATCCATCCGCATATCACTATTAATTTACTTTACGCGCTTTATGATGTTTTAGAAGCATGCTTAAGGGTGTATGTTGATGAGACCTAACAAAGATAAATAAATTGGTTGCCAATTACGCGAAAATCCCTCAATTTATATTAAGCGAATATCCTTCCATTGAATGATTCTCGTTCAAGATCCAATTGGCATTGGTTTGTTGGCCAAAGTCAAGACCTTGTCAATTAGGATGTACTTGAATCATGAGAGTTTTGTTTACATCGGTGTGTCTAGTCCAAGTTGTGATTTGTTGGCCAAAGTCAAGATCACTTCTTGTCCAAAGACATTGATTACGAAACTTTCCTTGTCAATGGGTCCCGCTTAACTGGAATCATTAGGTTTGTTGTGCCAAAGCCAAGGCCTAGATGATTCGGAGGATATGGTTAGGAAAATGTATTGGATACATTGGCATTGTAATATGTTTAGGACTTGGATGTCCACCTAACCGGATCTAGGAATTGGATTGGATCCAATTGATCTGTGAGATCTACCTAGTTAAGTAGCATACAGCTTGTTGGCCAAAGTCAAGGTTGTGTGTTATTTAACGGGATCCTAGCCCACTAGGAAATAGGATTTCCCGAGTTCTCAACAGAGGGTTAGAGACTCGATGAAAATAGTGGGAGGCTAGTATGTGAATTTGCAATTTCGTTCAGATACTTTGCCTTACGCGTATTTCAAAATTTTTCGTCTATTTTTTAAAATTAGTTGGACTAATACATTGTTATTTTTCTTGTAACAGTTTGACTGTACCCATTTCATCGTCAACTAAATAGTTAGACTATTGTGGTTGAGATGGCTAGCAAGGGAAATGTGCGTGACATCATCATGGGTGATAATGTCTTTAAAGGCACAAACTTCGCTGACTGGGAAATGAACCTCAAGATAGTACTTGGGGCTGAGAGGCTACTGTACACTATACAGACACCTCTCCCGCCTAGACCCACTGATCCGCTTGAGCTGGAGTTATGGAAAACTCACAGCGAGGATTGTGACACAGCTCAGGCTGTTATGTTAGCTTCAATGACTCAACACTTTCGTCGCCAGAATAGGGACTTGGATCCTTATAACATGATGGCTAGACTGCAAGATCTCCACCGCACCAACAAGCGGATGGAGAGGTATGAGTTAGTGAAGAAACTCTTCCGCACCCGAATGACTGAAGGCACATCAGTTGAGGTCCATGGGACTCAAATGATTGCCGATATTGATGAGTTGGGCAGTATGGGAATAGTCTTGGAGGCCGAGCTGACTGTAGATTTGATCTTACAATCACTTCCCGATACTTGGAAACAAATCATAATCAACTATAAGTTGATGGATACCGATGACACTCTTGGAGAGCTGTTATCCATGCTGAAGGAGTCTGAAAAAGAACTCCTAAAAGGGGGCAAGCGCGAGGCGCACTATGCATCGACCTCTCAGGGGCCAAGGGCTGGGCCCAAGGCCACTGGAGGGGTGAAGAAGAGGAAATATAAGAACAAGGGTAAGGGCAAGTTGACAAAGGCTTCTGGGAAGCCAAGGGACAATCTCAAGATGTCTGCCTCAAATGCGGCAAAAAGGGTCACTGGAAACGTGACTGCCGAGTGGGCAAAGGACAAAAGGAGGATATCAAGGCAGGCAAGGCTAGCCTCTGGTACGTTTGTTATTGAAATAATATGACTACTTCTAGTCTTAAAAATTGGATTTTTGATTCTGGTTGTGCTGCTCATATTTGTACTGATTTGCAGGATCTGCAGAATAGCAGGGTGCTGGCTTCAGGGGAGGTTGACCTACGAGTCGGAAACGGAACTCCAGTTGCTGTTTTGGCTGTAGGAACTTTTGTTTTGGAACTGCCCTCGGGGCATGTACTTAAACTTTTGAACTGTTATTATATACCTAGTTTAACTAGGAATATTATATCTGTATCTTTGTTAACCCAGCATGGGTACACTTTTGTATTTAGAAACACTGGGTGTTATTTATATAAAAATGATGCAGAAATATGCACTGCCGTTGCAAATAATGGTCTTTATATTTTGAATATAAATGAATCTCCTAAACGTAAAATGACAAACAAAAGGCTCAAAATGAGTAATCTAAAAGATGAAGCTTACATGTGGCATTGTCGTCTAGGACACATCAACAAGACTCGCATATCCACACTTTCGAAGAGTGGGTACTTGGACGGATTTGATCCTAATTCATATGATGTCTGCGAATCTTGTCTTTTAGGCAAAATGCCTAAATCACCTTTTAGCGGTAAAGGTGAACGTGCCACAGAACTGTTAGCCCTCGTTCATAGTGACGTTTGTGGGCCCATGTCTAGCCAGGCTAGAGGTGGATATCTTTACTTCGTAACCTTTACGGATGATGCATCTCGTTATGGTTATGTGTATCTAATGAGACACAAGTCGGAAACTTTTGAGAAATTCAAAGAGTTTCGACACGAAGTAGAAAAACAAACAGGCAAGAGTATTAAGACATTGCGGTCAGACCGTGGTGGGGAATACTTAAGTTATGAGTTTCAAGATTACTTGAAAGAATATGGTATTTTTTCACAGTGGACTCCTCCTGGAACACCGCAATTAAACGGTGTGTCTGAACGGAGAAACCGTACCTTGTTAGACATGGTAAGGTCGATGATGAGTCGCACTGAGCTACCAATATCCTTCTGGGGATACGCTTTATACAGTGCAGTACTTATTTTGAATAAGGTTCCGTCAAAGTCTGTTGAACAGACTCCATACGAGATATGGACAGGAAGGAAACCGGGTTTCTCTTTCCTGAAGATTTGGGGATGCTGGGCATATGTTAAACGTTTGGAAGGAACCAAACTAGAACCCAAATCAGATAAATGCCTTTTCGTGGGATATCCTAGGGAAACCAAAGGATATTACTTCTATCACCCACAAGAGAACAAAGTATTTGTTGCTCTGCATGCATTTTTCCTTGAGAAGGAATTTCTAGATGCAGTGGTAAGTGGGAGGAAAGTAGAACTCGATGAAAATCGTAGTGATACTGTTCCTGGCAATGAATCAACGACGGAACATGAACAGACCATCCGGGATGAGTCTGTACCACAATCTTCATATACACAAGGACCGCGTAGGTCGGAGAGAGTCAGGACAATACCTGAGAGGTATGGGTACCTGATCTCGCCTCATGTAGATATTAATCTTATTGAGGATAATGAACCGACTACGTATGAGGAAGCAATACAGGATATTGATTCCGCTTTATGGCAAGAAGCCATGAAGTCCGAGATGGATTCCATGTATGCCAACCAAGTTTGGACACTGGTTGATGCACCAGAAGGCGTAAAGCCTATTGGATGCAGATGGATCTTCAAGAAGAAGACCGACATGGATGGCAACGTGCAAACATACAAAGCTAGGCTTGTAGCAAAGGGGTATCGTCAACAATATGGTGTTGATTATGACGAAACTTTCTCACCCGTTGCCATGATTAAATCCATTCGGATAATGCTTGCAATAGCTGCATATTTCGATTACGAGATATGGCAGATGGACGTTAAAACCGCTTTCCTTAACGGAAACCTTTTGGAGGATGTTTATATGCAACAGCCTGACGGTTTTATCGTACCTAGACTTGCAAACAAGGTTTGTAAGTTAAATCGATCCATTTATGGATTGAAGCAAGCATCACGGTCATGGAATCAGCGTTTTGATGAGATCATAAAAGAATATGATTTCGTGCAAAATGAAGATGACCATTGTGTATACAAGAAGACTAGTGGGAGAGCACTGACTTTTATTGTCCTTTATGTCGACGATGTATTGCTTATAGGCAATGACATTCCCATGCTAACGTCGGTGAAAGCTTGGCTTTCATTAAAATTCTCCATGAAAGATCTGGGAGAAGAAGCCTTTATTCTGGGAATAAAGATCTACCGGGATAGATCTAGAAAGCTGCTTGGACTCTCCCAGAGTACATATATTGACAAAGTGTTGAAGCGATTCAGCATGGATCAATCCAAGAAGGGATTGATGCCAATGTTACGTGGTATCTCTTTGTCTAAGGACATGTGTCCTAAGACTCAAGAAGAGAGAGATAACATGAGTTGGATACCGTTCGCCTCGGTAGTCGGATCGATCATGTATGCCATGATATGTACCCGACCTGATGTGTCATATGATTTGAGCATGTGCAGTCGCTATCAGGCCGATCCAGGTGAAGGTCACTGGATGGCAGTTAAGAATATCCTTAAGTATCTTAGACGAACTAAGGATGCTTTCTTAATTTACGGAGAAGGAGAACTTGCGGTATCTGGGTATGCTGATGCAAGTTTCCAAACCGACAAGGACGACTTCAAGTCGCAATCTGGGTACATTTTTTGTTTGAA
Organism: Zanthoxylum bungeanum; assembly: GCA_019454045.1. Taxonomy (NCBI): domain Eukaryota; kingdom Viridiplantae; phylum Streptophyta; class Magnoliopsida; order Sapindales; family Rutaceae; genus Zanthoxylum; species Zanthoxylum bungeanum. The sequence continues at coordinate 183,649 of SKCR01000172.1, forward strand.
TAACGGAGCAGTGAGCTGGAAATCTTCCAAGCAAGATACTGTTGCCGATTCAACAACAGAAGCGAGTAGTACATCGCTGCGTCGGAAGCAGCAAAGGAGGCAGTTTGGATCCGAAAATTCCTAATCGGATTAGGAGTAGTTCCGTTAGCTGCTGAGCCCGTTCCATTGTATTGTGACAATAACGGGGCTATAGCACAAGCTAAGGAACCAAGGTCTCATCAACGATCCAAGCATGTTCTTCGGCGTTACCATCTGATTCGAGAGATTATACATCGTGGCGATGTAAAGGTCGGTGAGAAGGTCGCATCAGATAACAACATTGCAGATCCGCTGACGAAGGCTGTTTATACGCATGTGTTTGAGCGACACATACATAGTTCAGGTATTAGATGCTTGAGTGACTGGCTATAGGCCAAGTGGGAGATTGTTAGACATTATGACCCATAGCGTCACTGTTTTGTAAATGATATTGTATTATTGTACAAAATTAACTGTGTGATAATGAAATTGCCTTTTGCCATTTTGTAATTTATTTACTTTGATATATAAATGGCGAAAGTCCATATGATTAGTTCCTTGTTGAGATGATATGAGACAGTATCAATATATAAAGGATTAATAATCATAAATCCCTAGTCGGAGTATTATCGAGATAGGACATCGATAATGCGGAATAGACTAGTATTGCACTTGTGCACGTTGTGAGGGCACAACAGCATAGTTCTCATATATTTAAGTATTGGATACTTATGCGAGTGCGATAGGAGGTTGTGTTTTACCGATGGTACGGAAAACAGCTTCGCTCTGGATAGACCCCGCGGAATCCCATTGGTAGTATGTCTGCGTGTCTATGGGAGGCCGCATCAGGGTAGGTGTATATGGTCTTAACCTGAGACTTGCATCGCTAGTACTTACGACAATCGGTAAACTTTGGTTTTGGTGGTTGGGGGCTTTAACCAGTTCTGTGTTCACCACTTCTGGGTTTATCAGGAATCGTAGTGTACTGGGTGTGATGTCAAGATGGAAGTGTCACTTCAGACATATGGAGTTGATGATCGCGCAGGACACAGAACTAGTACTCTATAAAAGGTTGCAACCGTCGGGGCAATATGACTAGGTCAGGATTGTCCGATTTAAAGAGACTAGTTGCTTGATGTCCGATATATGTTTCGTACGGGGCAGACACATTTCCAGCCCCAGGCCTAACATGTGATCAAACGACACTGGATCGATGTACGCAATACTACGGTATACTACGCTTGATATAGATCTAATATTCCTATAAGAATATTTCTGGAGAATTGGGTAGGCATCGCGCTTTGCTAGAAGCCAACCTTGTCTTGTAAATCGGTAAAAACGTAGTACTGGGTACGTACGTGTTCGGATCATCCGACGACCGTATTTACTGCCAACATATCCGGAGATCTCTAGGGTCGCTTCCTGAAGATTCACCTATGATGTTTGATTCGAACTTTATTAATCTTGGATTAATTACGTAGAAACTTTATCTTGGATAAAATGCCTTATTTTGAGAGAAAACGATTAATTTGGAATTAATCGGTAAAATAATATATTCGATATATTAAACGAAATTAGATTTCGACGCGGAATTGAAATCGGATTTTAATTCGGGCAAACGAATCAATTTAGAACTAATTCGTTAGCGACGTGAATAGTGATTTCACTGGGCATAATTATTTAATTTACGTCGCGACAGAAATTCGTTAATTCGGAATTAGCGAAACCGAGCCCGAAAGTGTTTGCGGACACATTCGTATTTTGAAACGAGTGGGACCCGCAAGTCACATCGCGAAGTCACATCACTTGACATGACTAGGTGATAGAAGTCACATCACTTTATTAAAGTGACCTCTAGTCACTATTCATGAAAGGTGTTGGTGGAGGCATTTAATGCCATTTTGGAGGGAAAAATAGTCTTTGACTTTTGCAAAGATATACCAAATATTTTGGTATTAGTTTTATCATTATTGTTTTAGAAACAAATATTGAAAAACAAAATCCTCTCCTCCCTCTCTCACAAAAGCCGAAACTTCTTAAGGCAAAAGGAAGAATTTTTTCTTCAATTTTCTTCATTGCTAGCACATTAAGGATCAAAGGAGGTGATAGGGAAACAACCTTGGAGCTTGGAATTCACAAAGCTTGGAGCTTTCACACATTTCCTTCTCTTGGCCGAAACTCACAAGGAACTTGGTGCTTCCATCTTTGTTCATCTCCTTCATCACACAAGCTTTGTAAGTATGATTCCGCCATGCTTCAAGTTTATTATATATTCATTTTATTGTATTTCATATGCTTGATCCTTCCTTGGGACATATAATAGAAACCAACAACAGTATCAGTCCACGAAGGATAATCATTAAATTCCCTAGCCGTAGTATTATCGAGACTGGACACGAAATGCGGAATAGGCTTAGTATTGCACTTGTGCGCGTTGTGAGGGCACAACGGCATAGTTCTCCTATATATAAGTGTTGGAGACTTATGCAAGTGCGATTGGAGGTCGTGTTTACCGATGGTACGGGAAACAGCTTCGCTCTGGATAGACCCCTTCGGAATCCCATTGGTATTATGACTAGGTGTCCATGGGAGGCCGAAATCAAGGTAGGTGTGTATAGTCTTAACCTGAGACTTGCATCGCTAATACTTACGATAATCGATAAACTTGGTTTTGGTGTTGGGGGCTTGACCGGTTCTGTGTCTACCACTTCTGGGTTATCATGGAGTCGAGAGTGTATAGAGTATTGGGTGTGATGTCGAGACGGAAGTATCACTCCAGTCATAGTGGAGATGATGTCACGTAGGATACGGTATTAGTGCTCTTAAGTGATGCGCATCCAATCGTGATATTATGACCAGGTCATGAATATCCGATTATAGAGACTAGTTACCAGACATCCGATATGTGTTTCGGACGGGGTAGGTAGACACTTATCCAGCCCCAGCCCTAACACGTGACTATCCGATACTGGGCCGATATGCACAATTACGTGAGTATACTACGCTTGATATAGATCTAAAAATTCTTAAAAGGATATGTCCGGAGAATTGGGTAGACTTGGTACTTTGCTAGGAGTCGACCTTGTCTCGTAAATCGGTAGAACGTAGTACTTGGTACGTACGTGATTCGGTTACACCGACGACCGTATTTATAGCCAACTTATCGGAGATCTCATGGGTCGCTTCCCGATAATCCACCGATGACGCACAACTCACACTCTTGAATAATCTGGGATTATATAGAAGAGAGAGAAAATTAATCTAGGATTAATTACGGAGATATTTTATCTAGGATAAAATATCGTCGAGAGAGAGATAATGATTAATTTGGAATTAATCGATGAATTAATATATTCGATATATTAAACGAAATTAGATTTCGACGCGGAATTAAATTAGATTTTAATTCGGGCGAATGAATTAATTTGGAATAATTCGTTAGCGACGTGAATAGTGAATTCGCTAGGCGTAATCACTTAATTACGACGAGACGGAAAATCGTTAATTTAGAATTAGCGAACCCGAGCCCGAGTGTGATTGCGAGCGCATTCGTATTTCGAATTCGAGTGCGGGGACGCAAGTCACATCAAGCGTCAAATCTAACGTCAAGTCATTCATCACATCAAGCGTCAAATCAAGCGTCACTTTGAGTGATGTGACATTTGATTGATTAATGTGAGTGATTGATTGATTGAAAAGACTTGAGACATGACTTAAAGTTGACATGACTTAAAGTTGATGTGAATAGTGTTTGCTTTAATTATTTGACTTTTTAAATGCAAATGCAAGGCAAATGCAAGTGAAATTCTTTTGAATTTCAAACAAAGTATATAAGATATACTTAAAATGCATTTGGCACACAATACACATCTCTCTCTCTCACCATTTCTCTCCTTCTTCCTCACGCCCAAACACACAAAATGGGGATTGTTTTGGAAGCAATGCCGTGAGCCATAGGGGAGCAAGGGTGGGTTTTTGTGGCAAAAACTCAAGTGCTAGCACACTTACGAGTCTTGCGAAGGTGGTAGGGAGGTTCACCCATGAGCCGGGATCCGTCGGACGAGGCTTGGAGCTCCGTTTTCTCAGCTCAAAACTGAAAAATTGAAAGAAGAGGGACTGCTGCAGTGGGCGTGAATGGCAGTGGACTTTTTGGCTTCGAATCATCTCCAATCGACTCAACCGATCGATGTGAGTATTCCGCTACCTCCGTTGATGTATTCACTCATGATTTCATGCTTTGATTTGATCTTGGGACCTTAGAAAAACTCAACAGCTATGGGTCATAATTGTCCAACAATCTCCCATTTGGCCTATAGCCAGTCACTCGAGTGTCTGACACCCGAACTATGTACGGTTGGCTCAAACTGCTGAGAAAAGCTTTCGTCAGCGGATTTGCATAATTATCATCTTGATGCGATTTATTCGATCATCACATCGCCACGATGTATGATCCGAATGAATCAGATGAATATCTAAGTATGTATCTGGATCGTTGATGAGACCATTAATTCTTTAGCCTGTGCTGATGCCTAACTCAGCTGCTAACAGAACTATATCTAATCTATTAGATATGTATCGACCCAAATGACTTCTATTGCTGCCTCAGTTGCTGCAATTAACCCGCATTTTTTGTTATTCGGTAACAGTATCTTGCTTGGAAGATTTCCAGCTCACTGCACCGTTATTCAAACTGTATATGTACCGTTTGCGACTTTTAGCCGTCTTTATCGGTTATAGGAAACTTGCTACAGTGATCCCAGTGATGAGCGGAAAATATATCAATATTTACCGCCCCTTTAACTTAATATTTTGTTTAGTTTCTCAGGTTTGATGAACGTTTTGATATGTTTTATTTTATTTTACAGATAAAATAATATCGGGACTCAATGAAATCATTTAGGATGAAATGTGGGTCAATTAAGGGCAATTATTGGACTTGATATATTAATTTTGGAGATTGGAAACTTGAAAGGGCGTTTTTGACGAAGTGCAGTTTTGGAAATTCCAGTTTTGCACATCTGTCGTATTTTGGGCATAACTTTTTACTCCGATATCGAATTGAGCTGATTCAAGTGCCAGATTAAAGAAGACTCAAAGATCTACAACTTTGAAAGAGAAAATATCTTCGAATGCTGATTATTTCATGACCGAAATTGATGAACCATCCAGAAGTGTGTGGTGTGTAATTATTAAAGTCATTATCAATCATTTTCAAAGCAAAATATAAATTAATAAATAATTAATAAAAATTATCAAATCATCACCAAAAAGATAAGCAATTAGTGGAGCAATTATGGATTTGGTGGAGTAATTAGTGGAGAAATTAATAATGGATTTTGTGGAGAATTTGATGGAGGCAAAATTTTGCCTATAAATACCAAGCCATTTCGTTTGTAAAATTCATACTTTCTTCTTTGAAATTTCCTAAGGAATAAATAAAAGATTGTATCTTGTTTATTTATTTATAGCTTTCAGTAATTAATTTCTGCTTTCGCACTTTCTTTTCTTTACTTTTTAGTTTTTACTTTCCGCAATTTACTTTTACGCACAATCATTTTTCTTTCTTTACTTTTGCAGTTTTTTATTTTTCAAGCAATGAGGAGGTAATTCTTCTTTGCTGGGGTGAAAGGTAAAGCTTTTATTATTGCTATTTAGATTAATCTCCCAAAATTATAATATATTCACTATTTAAAATTTGACTTAACAAGGATACCGCTATATTGGCCGGTTGGTAATTCATTTTAATCTGGTTAAACCTGACTAAATAAGGATACCGCCAGATTGGTCGGTTGGTAATTAAAGCTTCTTACCGCCTATATGGCAGGTTTTTTTGGTTCCGCCTATATGGCTGGATTATGGACAATTATTGTTACCGCCTTAATGGCTGGTTGGACTTAATTTGACTTAATCAGGTTACCGCCGCTATATGGCTGGTTGGTAAATTATCACAAGTTTATATGTTATATTTATGGGAGATATCTAAATAGTAAATAGTAGAAGTTAATTCCTTTTACCTTATCATTTAATTTATTGTAATTTACTTTTTAGCTTTTACTTTACCGCAATTACTTTTCAGCATTTTAATTTTATGTCTTTTATTTCATTAGCCCTAGTTATGTGTCGTAACTAAGTTAGATATTTGGGGTTGTGATGAAATCCAATATTACCGGTTTATAAGGGGTGGGTAATATAAAGATTTATTTATTGAGTCTTAATTTTAATGCTTTTTAATTAACTGGCCATTAATTAAATTGATTAGGTAAACTGAAAATGAACTTGGAAAAGGGATTTAGTGTTTAAGACCTTAGACTCAATAGCCCACGATCTTCCTTGAGGATAGATAACCCTTTAATAGATTTTCTTACAGGATAGAAATATACCTGTCGGGCGGGGGTAGCCATAATTGGAACTTAATCTTAATGAATCTAGGTAATTTGGTTGACATAGACATATGGTTCAATTGGATTATACTAGGTATTTGTAATTGACCATCGGAAGAGGCGTTTACATAATTTAGTGTTCCAGGTTAATAAATCAATATATTACCCAACAATAAGATAACCACTTTATCTTTTAAATAATATTGGAATAAATCACAACCCTGATAGTTTTTATAAATTTGAATTTTTCTTCAGTATTCTTTTACGTAATTTTATTTACTTGTTTTTTTTAAATTAGAATCATCATCGCATTTCAAATCAAATCAAACAATCTGTTAGATACCAGTAATCATTTAGCCTCAGTTAAATTAATAAATTTGGTATTAAGTCCTCGTGGGATCGATACTTTTTATACTACTTGAACGATACGTGCGCTTGCATTATATGCGTGTGTGATTACGCCGATCAAGTTTTAGTTTTGAGGTTAGATTACATTTACTTGTATCTAATTTCTTTTTACTTATTGTTTTTGTTTTCTTGTGTTTTAGGTTCTCAGATCTTTCATGAGACGAACAAGAAGCTTTGAACTCCGACCGCTTAACCCAGAGATTGAAAGAACCGTCAGACAGTTGAGAAGGGAAAGACGAGAAGGCCAAGAAGCAATTGTTAACATGGAACCTGAACCTTTGGAGGTTGCACCACCAATTCCTATTCGAGACAGAACCATTCCGGTGGTTGACAGACTCATTTCATGTATTGTACTTCCTCCCTTACCAGCCAATGCGGGTGACATCAAAACTTGCATTCAGATGATACAGCAGACAGTTCACTTTGGGGGAAATGCAACTGAAGATCCTAATACCCACATCAGCAACTTCTTGGAAGTTTGCGGCACTTTCAATTACAACCAAAAAGCTGAAGAAGCTATGAGACTGCGTATTTTCCCATACTCCTTGAAGGACAGAGCTAAAGCTTGGTTACATTCACTACCAGCAGGTTCCATCACAACATGGAATAATCTAGCCACCAAATTCCTTGCAAAGTACTTTCCACCAGCTAGAACTGGAAAGCTGAGGAATGACATCACATCCTTTGTGCAACAAGATTCAGAAACTCTTTATGAAGCTTGCGAAAGGTATAAAGATTTGCTCCGGAAATGTCCTCACCATGAGATTCCAAAATGGCTTCAAGTCCAAACCTTCTATAATGGACTTTCTGGAATAATGAGAACCACAATTGATGCTGCTGCTGGAGGAGCTTTGATGGCAAAAGGAGAAGATCAAGCCTGGGACCTAATTGAAGAAATGGCCAACAGAAAGGAGCCTGATTCAAAAAATTACAGGAATTTATGAAGTTGGAGCCAATTCAGCAGTCAATGCCAAGCTGGATCAGATTTGCAAATACATGGAGACTCTCAGCACACAAAGTAACCATGGAGCCACAAGTTCACCTTTTGGAGGAGCACCAGAGCCAACCCAACCTGAAGAGACGGTTAATTATGTCAACAATTTCAACAGACAGAGGAACAATCCATATTCCAACACCTACAACCGAGGGTGGAGGAATCATCCAAATTTTTCATGGAGCAATAATTCAGGGCGAAAGAATAATCCACCACCTGGATTCCAACAGCAGAACTATCCACCACCTGGATTTCAGCAACAGAACAAAGGCCAGGAGCATGAAAAAGAACCAGTAGTGGTAGAAGTGCTAGCTCAGTTAAAAAAATATGAAGCCTTGTTTCAAAGCCAATCAGCTTCTATCAAAGCACTGGAGAATCAAATTGGACAACTAGCCATTGTTCAGAGTTACAGACCGCCAGGAAATCTTCCCAGCAACACAGAACCAAATCCAAGGAACCGAGGGAATGAGCAATGTCAAGCCATTACCTTGAAAAGCGGTACTGAAATCAACAAAGATGTTGGAATCAAGACAACAATCGAGGAAGTTCCAAAAGAAGCAGAGCAACAGATGGAGGAAAAAGAAGCAAAGGAAAAAGAAGCAAAGGAAAAAGAACAGATCACTCCACCTCCACCTTTTCCTCAGCGTCTTCAGAAAAACAAACTGGACAAGCAGTTTGCTCGATTCTTGGAGGTTTTCAAAAAGCTGCATATCAACATTCCATTTGTAGAAGCCTTGGAAGAAATGCCCAGCTATGTCAAATTCATGAAAGACATTCTTTCACGAAAACAAAGATTGGGAGATTATGAGACAGTAGCATTATCGGAAGAATACAGTGCTATCATTCAGAGGAAACTTCCCCCGAAGTTGAAAGATCCTGGCAGTTTCACAGTCTCGTGCACCATTGGAGAACATTATATCGGTAAGGCTTTATGTGATTTAGGTGCAAGTGTTAATTTGATGCCTTTTTCTATTTACAGGAAACTGCAAATTGGAGAAGCAATGCCTACTTCAGTTTCACTACAACTTGCTGATCGAACACTCGCATTTCCGAGAGGAGTCGTGGAAGATATGCTGGTCAAAGTTGACAAACTTATTCTCCCAGCAGATTTCATCATCCTTGACGTGGAAGAAGACAAGATGTGCCTATTATCCTTGGGAGACCATTATTGGCAACAGGACGAACTGTGATTGATGTACAAAAAGGAGAACTAACCATGAAAGTTCAGGACCAAGAAGTTGCTTTCAATGTTTTCAAAGCCATGAAATTCCCAAGCGATGAAAAGGAGGAGGAATGTTTCAGAATTGATGTTGTTGATAGTATCATCCAGGATACTGATACAATTCCTACGGACAAACTTGAAGCTTGCATCACCAACATGACTGACAACGAGCTTGATGCTGAAATTCTGGAATATATCAACTATCTTGACAAGCGTTTCATTTCAAATCAACAACACCATTTGAAAGTCTGGCCTCTCCAAAGAAAGATCGAATCAAGCCTTCGATTGAAGAACCACCACAATTGGAGTTGAAGCTACTTCCGAACCATCTCAGGTATGCATTTCTTGGAAACTCTTCTGAATTACCTGTTATTTTCTTCTTCTCTAACATTGGAACAGGAAGAAAAATTATTGAGAGTTTTACGAGAGCACAAGAAAGCCATTAGCTGGACTATAGCTGACATTCGAGGCATTAGTCCATCATTTTGCATGCACAAGATCCTGATGAATGACGAGTACAAACCCACAGTGGAGCACCAACGGAGACTCAATCCAATCATGAAAGAAGTTGTAAAGAAAGAAATAATCAAATGGTTGGATGCTGGCATCATTTACCCCATCTCAGATAGCAGTTGGGTGAGTCCTATGCAGTGTGTACCGAAGAAATGAGGAATTACTGTGGTCACTAATGAAAAGAATGAACTAATTCCAACAAGAACGGTGACTTGATGGAGAGTATGCATGGATTACCGAAAGTTAAACAAAGCTACGAGGAAGAACCATTTTCCGTTACCATTTATTGATCAAATGCTGGATAGACTGGTAGGACATGAGTACTATTGCTTTCTGGATGGATATTCAGGGTACAATTAGATTGCTATCGCCCCAGAAGATCAGGAGAAAACCACATTTACATGTCCGTAATGCACTTTTGCTTTCCGCAGGATGCCATTTGGATTATGTAATGCCCCAGCCACATTTCAGCATTGCATTATGGCCATCTTCTCAGATATGTTGGAGCAGAGTATGGAGGTATTCATGGATGACTTTTCTGTGTTTGGAGATTCTTTTGACCATTGCTTGCATAATCTGGAACAAGTGTTACAAAGGTGCGAAGACACAAACCTGGTACTCAACTGGGAGAAATGCCACTTCATGGTTCAAGAAGGCATTGTTCTGGGACACCGGATCTCACAAAAGGGAATCGAGGTAGACAAAGCAAAGATCGAGACAATTGAAAAACTACCTCCACCAACAATTATCAAAGGGATTCGGAGTTTTTTGGACACGCAGGTTTTTACAGGAGATTTATCAAAGACTTTTCCAAGATTACAAAACCTCTTTGCAATATTCTGGAGAAGGATGTGCCTTTCAACTTCAACAAAGAATGCCATGAAGCTTTTGAAATCTTGAAACAGAAGCTGGTCTCTACTCCCATCATAGTAGCACCAGACTGGACCCTTCCATTTGAGGTGATGTGCGATGCTAGTGATTTTGCTGTAGGTGCAGTTTTGGGACAACGCAAAGCAAAGATTTTCCACACTATTTATTACTCCAGCAGGACTCTGAATGAAGCTCAGCTCAACTACACAACCACTGAAAAGGAGTTGCTTGCAGTTGTGTTTGCTTTTGACAAATTCCGCTCTTATCCACTGGGTCCCAAAGTGGTGGTCTACACAGATCATTCAGCATTCAAATATCTGATCGCGAAGAAAGATGCTAAACCCAGACTCATCCGTTGGATACTTCTTCTGCAAGAATTCGACGTGGAGATTCGAGACAGGAAAGGGATAGAAAACCAAGTGGCAGATAATTTATCCAGGCTCGAGAATGGAGAAACAGCTGGCAAAGAACTTTCAATCAAAGAAACCTTTCCAGATGAACAGCTATTTGCCATGAAACAGCAGGAAGTTCCTTGGTATGCTGACTATGTCAACTACATTGTGCCAGGAAAATGGCCGTTGGAATGGACAACTCAGCAACGGAAGAAGTTTTTCAAAGAAGTCAAGCACTATGTTTGGGATGAGCCGTACCTGTTCAAACGATGTGCTGATCAATTATTGAGACGATGCGTTCCACATGAGGAAGTAAATAGTGTTTTGCAGCACTATCATTCATCACCATATGGCGGACATTTCAGTGGGGACAAAACTGCAGCAAAAGTTTTACAATCAGGTTTGTTTTGGCCCACTCTCTTTAAAGATGCTTACTTGTTTTCTCTTCAATGTGACAGGTGCCAGAGAACGGGGAATATTTCGAGAAGAAATGAAGGACCATTGCAAAATATTCTAGAAGTCGAGATATTTGATGTTTGGGGTATTGATTTCATGGGACCCTTTTGTACCATCATTCGGAAATCTGTACATCCTGGTTGCTGTAGACTACGTCTCCAAATGGGTTGAAGCAATTACACTGCCATCCAATGATTCAAAAGTGGTTATCAAATTCCTAAAAAAGAACATTTTCACTCGGTTCAGAACACCTCGTGCAATTATCAGTGGTGGTGGCACACATTTCTGCAACAGATATTTTGATGCACTCCTATCAAAATACGGAGTTACACATAAGGTTGCCACTGCTTACCATCCACAGTCAAATGGACAGGTTGAAGTTTCAAATAGGGAAATCAAAAGAATCTTGGAGAGAACTGTTGGATCAACAAGGAGGGACTGGTCTACAAAACTCGATGATGCATTATGGGCCTACCGGACAGCTTACAAGACACACATTGGTATATCACCATATCGATTGGTGTTTGGGAAAGCATGCCACCTGCCAGTTGAACTTGAACACAAGGCGTACTGGGCACTGAAGAAGTTGAATCTTGATCCATAAGCTGCAAGAGAGAAAAGACTTCACCAACTCAATGAATTGGAGGAATTTCGCCTACATGCCTATGAGAATGCCAAATTGTACAAAGAAAAGACCAAGAAATGGCATGACCGAAAAATAGTGCACAGAAAGTTGGAACCAAGGCAACAAGTGTTGTTATACAACTCGAGGTTGAAACTTTTCCCTGGAAAGTTGAAATCAAGGTGGTCAGGTCCATTTGTGATCACTCAGGTTCTACCATATGGAGCTGTTGAGTTACTGGATCCCAATACTAACAACACATTCAAAGTTAACACTTAGCGTGTCAAGCACTACTGGGGAGAATCATTCGAGCGACAAAAAGAAAGTGTCATACTTTCAGATCCAGCATAACGTTCGAGTACACAACGTCTAGCTGACGACTTAAAACTTAGCGCTCGCAGGGAGGCAACCCATGCAATCTTTGTTTATATTGTGATTTGGTGTGATTTAATTTGGTGTGTTTTAGTTTTTGCAGATTTAGTCATTACAAGATGGAAGAAGTTCTCGCAAATCTTCACAAGCAATTTCCCTCTCTCCCTCAAAATTCTCTGATGAAAGTTTACAAAGCTCGCTTGGAAAGGATGAGACTACTAATGATCCATGGTATTCCTAATGACATTCGTTGGGTAATCGAAGCACGAGTTCGATTAGCAGGTGAGTATTCTGATTCTTGTACTTCTTATTTGCCTGGTTTTGGAAGAAGCACCTATGCCAAGAAACGTAGAGCTAAGAAAATGGGTGTTTGTTTCAAATGTGCACGCTGGAATTGCAATTCTCGTTGTCGTTCTTTAGGAATGGTGTCTGATAATCGCGAAGACAAAATTAAATTCATTAGGGATGGCTTGAGTAAGGAGTCTATGGATGATATTTCTTCGACTCTTGAGACGCATCCTAGTGGATATGTTCATATTGCCATTCGCAAATTACACACACAATTTTTAAAGGAAAGACAACAGTTAAGTCTCGGGAATCTGACTCAAAAAGACCCTGTTTGCCAATTTATAAGAAAATTGGATAGGAAGCTTGTCCCTGACGCATAGACGTCAATCAAGCCGCTAAGTTTCTTGTACATATTATATCTCTTTATCTTTTCCTAATAATTGTGATTTGTTTTGTTTTTTTCTCTTATTTTCTCCTCCGACAGGATCCAGACCTTTTTGACTATCATGATTTATGTACTGTTTAACTAATAATTGTCATTTGGCAGGTACTAGTGCTATTATTTTTACTCACCCTTTCAGGTATTATAAATTCAACTCATCATTTCACTTTTGAAAGACATCCAGAGTAAAACATGGAAGCCACTTCAAGAAGACGGGTTGAAAACATCTGTGTGTTTTGCAGAACTAGTGTTGGTGTTAAATCACGATACATAGAAGCAGCACAAGAATTGGGTCGAGTCTTAGCTGCAAGGAATATGCACTTAGTATATGGTGGAGGAAATCTTGGACTTATGGGGATCGTTTCAAAGGCTGTACAGGAATGAGGCAGTCAAGTCTTGGGAATCATTCCAAAACCCTTGGCGGAGGCGAATCTTATTGGACCATCAAACGGAGAAGAACTAATTGTGCCAGGTATGTCTGAATGACTAGTAGAAATGATTAACCGTGCTGATGCTTTTATTGCTTTGCCAGGTGGCTTGGGCACATTGGAGGAAATTTTTATAGTGCTATCTTGGGCGAACTTAAACATACACCAGAAACCGATTGGGTTGTTTATGTTGAAGGTTGAAGGATTTTATGATTTTCTTTGTGTATTTCTTGATGATGTCCGGAGAAACGGGTTCGTAACAAAACTATAAAGGAACTCCTCTGTACTGCCAGAACTGCCCCGGATCTAATTGACCAAATATTAGCCTTTGAACCACAAATTGACCATATCATTTCAAGATAAACTGGTCCGAGAATGATCGTGGTAAGAAGCGTCGGATTAATCTGGATCTTAACCTTTAATTTTCCTGTATAGTTTCAGCTAATCAGGTATTATCTTCTAAACTCTTCTTCTACTATTTAAGACATTGGGGACAATGTGATGTGATCCAGAATGAGCGGTGTTTGTTCGGCCAAGTTAACTTGAAGTTGTGGATGATTGCATGGCTTGATCAGATTTGTGTATATTTCCGATTGGTGCATTAGCATTGGCGGGATTTGCGCAGTCTTCGTATTTTAGACGTAACTTTCTCGTCCGATGTCCGATTTTACTGATTCAAGTTGCATTGGAAAGGGAACTCGTAGCTCTACAACTTTGTAACTTACATCAAAGTCCAGTTCGGTCTTGGTCAAAACGAGGACGCAAGCTGTCCCTACAGTTTTTATATTTTATATTTTTTAAGGTTATGTATTGTTTAAGTGCTGGGCTGAACTTTAATTATATTGCAAAGCCCATGCACGAAATTTTAAAGTATTTTATGTGTTATTGGGTTTATTTTACTAGGGTTTTATTATATTTGAGTAGAATTAGGGTTAGCCACCTATTTAAAGGGGCATTATTCATTTTAATGGGGAATCAACCAATAATATATCTTTTTACAAAACAAAGTGACTTGTGTCATCTTGAGGGAGTGGATTCTTCCTTGGTTTTACGGAACAAAAGCTTATCAACGTGTGGCAAGCGTTGTGGCGCTGTATCGCTGTCAGGATTCTCCAAAGAAATAAAAAAAGGTTTTTAAGGGCAATGTTCCTTAAGGTTGGACTTGATCTTGGCAGGATTTTGTTCTTACAAAATCAAGATTCACGGTTCTAGGGCTTAGAACTCGTGGAGGGGTTTGCTTGGCTTTGTTCCAGACAAGTTTTTTATCACAATGTCTCATTTAGGTTTGGGGGAGGAAATTAGTTGATTAGTATCTTGTTTTTAGTTTGTGTGATGTTTTTATTTTTAGTTCAAAATTTTTCGAAAATACAAAAAAATGAAAAATTTTCAAAAATTACAAAAATATTTTGCGTTTTTGTGCTTGTATTTTGACTAAGAAGTGAAATTGGTGAGAGAGAGCCGAGTAGGAGTTTCCAATCCTGAGATGTTTTTCAAACCTATTTCGAAACAAGTTAATTTTTGTTATTCTTTTTAAATTATTTAATTTGTAAATTCTCCATAAAACTGACTAAAATAGATCTTCATATGCTCAGTTGGTAGATATTATCAATATGCATAGTAACATACGGACATGAGCTATATTTGAAAAGTTTGTAATATTCAGTGCTCTAGTTCAATTGGAGGAAGCATCTCAAAAAGTGATGGGAGTAAAAAAAAAAAAAAAAACGTCTGAGATTCGAGTTATTAAGTCTATAAGGTGTTTCAACACCTAGTGCCCCTAAAACCAACTGGTTTGGGAGTCACTGGCCCAAAGCTTGCTACATGGATCAAGGATGTTGCAAAAATATTATATCTGAAGTCTGAGTAATTAAGTCCGTAGGGGTGTCTTAACACCTGGTGTCCTAAAGCCAACTGGCTTGGGAGCCACCGACCCAAAGCTCGCTACATAGACGGAAGGTATTGTATATAAATAAAAATTCAAAATTCAAAAATCAAAGAGAAAAATCAGAAAAATTATTACATTGCTACAAAAGGCGTGAATTCTGATAAAACTTTAGGACAAAAATATTACTCTCTCATCAACTACATTTGTTACTGTTGTGGGCAAAAATGAGATTGATTAATATTTTGTTAAGCTGTGTATATGGAGAATGGTAAACATAATAGGAAAATTTACTTATTCGGTAATTTAAAAAGAAACAAAACAACTAGTAACTTGTAGTAGAAGTTTCACCTGAGTAGTCACTAACTTCTTTATTTTCTTTTCGCTTGTCTTTTTGCTTTTGTGTGCATTATTTCACTACCTTTTTACTTTTGTAAAATGTTTGTGGGTATCATTGATGTAAACCCTCACGAGACTACAACTCGTCCACTAGGGACACCTAGGGGTTTAAAGGCTTGTTGCATATGCTAAATGCAACCGTGATCCCTACGAAAGTGGCTTAGTTTAATTTTAATTTTTTCTTATATTTTATTTTGTTGTTTTGCTTGAGGACTAGCAAAATGTTAGGTTTGGGTGTGTGATGAGCGGAAAATATATCAATATTTACCGCCCCTTTAACTTAATATTTTGTTTAGTTTCTCGGGTTTGATGAACGTTTTGATATGTTTTATTTTATTTTACAGATAAAATAATATCGGGACTCAATGAAATCATTTAGGATGAAATGTGGGTCAATTAAGGGCAATTATTGGACTTGATATATTAATTTTGGAGATTGGAAACTTGAAAGGGCGTTTTTGACGAAGTGCAGTTTTGGAAATTCTAGTTTTGCACATCTGTCGTATTTGGGGCATAACTTTTTACTCCGATATCAGATTGAGCTGATTCAAGTGCCAGATTAAAGAAGACGCAAAGATCTACAACTTTGAAAGAGAAAATATCTTCGAATTCTGATGATTTCATGACCGAAATTGATGAACCATCCAGAAGTGTGTGGTGTGTAATTATTAAAGTCATTATCAATCATTTTCAAAGAAAAATATAAATTAATAAATAATTAATAAAAATATATCAAATCATCACCAAACAAGATAAGCAATCAGTGGAGCAATTATAGATTTGGTGGAGTAATTAGTGGAGAAATTAATAATGGATTTGGTGGAGAATTTGATGGATGATTTGATGGAGGCAAAATTTTGCCTATAAATACCAAGCCATTTCATTTGTAAAATTCATACTTTTTTCTTTGAAATTTCCTAAGGAATAAATAAAAGATTGTATCTTGTTTATTTATTTATAGCTTTCAGTAATTAATTTCTGCTTTCGCACTTTCTTTCTTTACTTTTTAGTTTTTACTTTCCGTAATTTACTTTTACGCACAATCATTTCCTTTCTTTACTTTTGCAGTTTTTATTTTTCAAGCAATGAGGAGGTAATTCTTCTTTGCTGGGGTGAAAGGTAAAGCTTTTATTATTGCTATTTAGATTAATCTCCCATAATTATAATATATTCACTATTTAAAATTTGACTTAACAAGGATACCGCTATATTGGCTGGTTGGTAATTCATTTTAATCTGGTTAAACCTGACTAAATAAGGATACCGCCAGATTGGTCGTTTGGTAATTAAAGCTTCTTACCGCCTATATGCAGGTTTATTTTGGTTCCGCCTATATGGCTGGATTATGGACAATTATTGTTACCGCCTTAATGGCTGGTGGACTTAATTTGACTTAATCAGGTTACCGTCTATATGGCTGGTTGGTAAATTATCACAAGTTTATATGTTATATTTATGGGAGATATCTAAATAGTAAATAGTAGAAGTTAATTCCTTTTACCTTAGCATTTAATTTATTGTAATTTACTTTTACTTTTACTTTTACTTTCACCGCAATTACTTTTCAGCATTTTAATTTTATGTCTTTTATTTCATTAGCCCTAGTTATGTGTCGTAACTAAGTTAGATATCTGGGGTTGTGATGAAATCCAATATTACCGGTTTATAAGGGGTGGGTAATATAAAGATTTATTTATTGAGTCTTAATTTTAATTTTTTTTATTAACTGGCCATTAATTAAATTGATTAGGTAAACTGAAAATGAACTTGGAAAAGGGATTTTGTGTTTAAGACCTTAGACTCAATAGCCCACGATCTTCCTTGAGGATAGATAACCCTTTAATAGATTTTCTTACAGGATAGAAATATACCTGTCGGGAGGGGGTAGCCATAATTGGAACTTAATCTTAATGAATCTAGGTAATTTGGTTGACATAGACATATGGTTCAATTGGATTATATTAGGTATTTGTAATTGACCATCGGAAGAGGCGTTTACATAATTTTGTGTTCCAGGTTAATAAATCAATATATTACCCAACAATAAGATAACCACTTCATCTTTTAAATAATATTGGAATAAATCACAACCCTGGATAGTTTTATAAATTTGAATTTTTCTTCAGTATTCTTTTATGTAATTTTATTTACTTGTTTTTTTTAAATTTAGAATCATCGCCATTTCAAATCAAATCAAACAATCTGTTAGATACCAGTAATCATTTAGCCTCAGTTAAATTAATAAATTTGGTATTAAGTCCTCGTGGGATCGATACTTTTTATACTACTTGAACGATACGTGCGCTTGCGTTATATGCGTGTGTGATTACGCCGATCACCCAGTCGCTTCAAGTTCTCCTTCTCCATAGACTAAGACAGCATCCTTAGTTCTCTAAGATACTAATGGATGTTCCTAACATCAATCCAGTGACTATCACTCGGATTAGCCTGTTTGTGAATCCATATGCTCAAAGCGTATGATACACCAGGTCTTGTACATTTTTCAATGTACAGTTCCACGGAGAGTATTTCGAAAGCCAAGCTTTCGCCGATATTTATTTTATGGGAATATCATTTCCAAGAAATGATGTATTATCATTATTTTATAGGACAGCCACTGTCAGTGCGCTCCTACTAACCCTCTTATTTACATAAGAATCATTTTTCATTTTGAATTAAATCATACACCATTATGATTGCATCAAAATGATAATTCCAAGAACTTATGCTCGCGTCAGCAAGCATCATCCAAATGGATCTACCGTGTCAATAGGTAAAAGGTTGAATCGTAATCAACACAATGTCGATAATGATACCTTTCCGTTAAAAGCCTAGCTTTATACGTTGGCATGTTGCCATCCATGTACGTCTTCCTTGAAGACTTCTAGTACCAGTAGCCACAATGCCTTGTGGTATATCAACTAGTATCCAAACTGGTTGATATACATGGAATCCATTTCGGATTATATAGCACTTTGCCATAATAAGGGAGTCGATACCTAGTATCACTTCCTTATACGTAGCCAGTTGGTATTCCTCAATAAGATAGACATCTTTATGAGATGAGATCAGAAACCCATACCCCAGGTTGTTTTCTGATTCTCTCTATTCTACTCGGTTCTTGTGTATTCGAAGATTAATGGTATAGTTTCATCCTTGATGAACTATTTATGTTCCATTATGATTCGATGCCTTGAACAGTATTACTCCGATTTTCATCGAGTTATACTATCCTCCCACTTACCACTGCATATCAGTATTCCTCTTAGAAAAAACAGCATGGTGAGCAACAATCTAATTGTTCTCATGTGAGGTATATAAGTATAATACTTATGGTATCCCTAGGATGACCTACAATTGGCACTTATCCTATTTGGGTTTTAGTTTGGTATCATCCAAACATATGCCAAGCATGCCCAAATGGTCAGGAATGAGAAACCCGGTTTCTATCCTGTTCATATCTAATATGATATCTGTCAAACAGATTATTATGGAACCTTATTCAAAATAAGTTCTTGCACTGTTTAAAGCTTATCCGTTGAAGGAAATGGTAGCTCAGATCGACTCGTGATTAACCTTATTATGTCTAATCAAATTCGGTTAATCCTGTTCGGACACACCGTCAAAATGACGTGTTCCGTGAGGAGTCCTCATTGAAAGAATACTATACTCTTTCAAGGATACGAGAAACTTACTGCTTAAGTATTTTCATTACGGTTTTACCATGACGGTTTAATACTTCAGCTGATCTGTTTGTCTATTTCGTGTCGAAACTGTGAAAGTTTCCGATTTGTGTTTTAAAAGAAACACATAACCATAACGCGATGCCACATCCGTATAGGTCACGAAATATTCATATTCACCTCTAGCCTAGCTAGACATGGGTCCACTTGTTTCACTATGAACTAGGGCTAACAGATCAGTGGCATTTACACTTTTACCAAGTAAATAGTGCTATAGGCACTTTGCCCAATAAACTAGATTCGTAGACTTTATTTGAATGGAATCAAATTAGTCCTTGTACCTACTGTTCGAAAATGTGGATATACAAGTCTTGTTTGATTGTGTCCCAGACAACAATGCCACAATTAGTTTCTTCTGATCAAATCAGTTTGAGCTATATATTTGTCATGTTATATATTTGAGATATTATTTATATTCAAAATATAAATTCTATTATTCACATCCAATGTGTTTATCTCAATATCATCTTTATATAATAAAACACTTTAGTGTTTTAGAATATAAAGGTACACCCGCAACGGGTTATACGCGATATAGAGATAATATTTCTAGTCAAACTAGTTACATTATAACAGTTTCCTAATTTAAGTACACACCCGAAGGGCAGTTCTTAAACTTAGGTATCTACGGTTAAAACAGCGACCATCGTCCCGTTTTCAATTCGCAGATGAATCTCGTCTGAAGTCAGTATTCTGCTTAAAGCAGATTCTGCACAACAGTACATATTTATGTATCACACTAAGTATTTAAAATCCAATTTCAATACTAGTTGTGAACATAATTATGACAAACATATTTGAAGTAAGAGCCTTGCTCGTCTTCAATTCCTTCTTAGGATATATCCTTTTATCTTCCCAAAAGATTATAATGATTCTGCCTTTGCCAGTTTCAACATTCCAGTAGCCTTTGGCCAAGCCTCGGGTTTCTAGAATATTGAAGTAAGGTGTGCCTTGCACAACTTGCCTAATTGCAAAGTTTGACTTTGTCTCCTTGAGAATAGTCATTAATTCTCCAAGAATTATTTATTGCAATTTTAGTACTTTCTAAAATTAAAGTATAATGGATTAATCACTAAAGTTATCATTACATGAATATTCCAAATATCATATTCCACTTATTTGCTTAACTCCGGGCTTTAGGCATAATTCATTATTTTATCAATAAAATAACTTATTAATTTCCAAGACCATCTTAAAATTATTCCCAATTTGAAAATTAAAGTCGTTTAATATATTTTCACCCAGGATTATGTTTTAAACACTAATCTTTCATTTCTATCTTGATTCTAATAGTCCAACTATTTAATCAACGATTTATGGTACTTTTTGATTATAATGATTATAATAGTCCAACTATATAATCAAATATAATTTAAATTAATTAACCTCAATTACATTGATTACTATGATCCAATTATAAAATCAACTGTAAACTGAAATTAATTAATTCAAATATATTGATTAATATAATCCAATTATAAATAATCAACTATAATACAGTCCAACTGTATATTAAAACAACAATTTAAATATTAGTCCAACTAACATTTAATCTAACAACGAAATAATTTGAATGAGCGCGTATGGCGAGTAATTGAACGAGTATTGCTAATTCAATTCTTGCCTCCCACTATTTTTCGGCGAGCCTCTAACCCTCTGTCGAGTACTCGGGAAACCGTGTTTCCTAGTGGGCTAGGATCCCGTTAAATATCACACAATCTTGACTTTGGCCAACAAATTGTATGATAATTAACTAGGTAGATCTCTAAGATCAATTGGATCCAATCCAATTCCTAGATCCGGTAGGAGGACGTCCAAGTCCGAAATATATATCTTATATATGCCAATACATCCAATGTATTACCTGACCTTTTTCCTCTGAATCAACTAAGCCTTGGCTTTGGCACAACAAGCTTAATGATCCCAGTTAAGCGGAACCCATTGACCATGGAAAACTTCGTAATCAATGTCGATGGACAAGAAGTGGTCTTGACTTTGGCCAACAAACCACAACTTGGACAAGACACTGATATGGAACAAAGCCTTCGTGATTCAAACACATCTTCGACAGACAAAGGCCTTGACTTTGGCCAACAAACCAATACCGTCTTAGATCTTGAGTAAGAATCACTCAATGGAAGGAAAGACGCTTAATATTATTTGAGGGTTTTTCGCGTGCAAATTGGCAACCAATTTATTATCTTTGTTAAGGTCTCATCATCATACACCCTTAAACATGCATTCTAAACACATAATAAAGCGCATATGAAATAAAATAATAATGATATGCGGATGGATACTTTACATTGATCCTAGATCAAATCTCTCATTTTCTCTCTCTAAAGCTAGCACATGTATTTACTTCTACCCGTTACACTACACTTCTAAAGAAACCTCATCGACATTGAGGGGAATAGGTGAGAAGAGAATACAATGAGAATAGAGGTGATAAGGCTGGACACGCAGGTCCAATTAATAAATCAAATTTATTACAATTTCCAAAATTGTCCCACCCGACTAATATCCATCCGATATACATTATTCATGCATCGCAACCATGTATTCATACAAGCATGTTATCAATCAATCTAATCCAATTAATTAATCTGATAATTAGTGATCATCCAATGTTCAAACAACGATTTGATTTTTGTTCGAGTCAAACTCATTTTGGGAATAAGTACTCAAAGTACGAATTCTCGAATTAAATTAAACTACATAATTAAATCCAATTTAATATGCATTTAATTCTAATTCACTATTTAATTCCAAATTAAATATTACACTTTTATTAATGAACCTTCTACGATTTAAATTCCAAATTCAATCGTTATGGGACTCAAAGCCAGATTAACGTCCAACGTTTATTTAATTAAAGTCCAATGGGCTTTTAATTAATTTATTAAGGCGTGGACTTTTGGTCAACTCGGGTCAAACCGATAACCAAAGTCCAATCCGGGAGTTACCCCATAAACCTTTAAATTAATTTTGGCCCATTAGGCCCAATTAAATAAATAAGGTCCATTAAGTCATAATTGGACTTTATGGATGCGGTTTTGGGCCTAATTGGATCCAACCAATTTTGCCTAAACCCAACTTTGTACAACAAAGCCCAAAAGCCCAATTACAACTTATAAGGCCCAATTTCCAAAAACAAGCCCAATTAATTAACTTATAAAATTCAAAATTTCATAATTAATTAACCTAAGTGTCATACATAATTAATGACCTAATTAATATTTCTAAAACATCAATTAGCATACTTAATCATGCATTCCTACATCAAATAGTGTCCAACACAATTTATTAAAATCAAACCCATTTTACATGCTTTAAAGTCTCTTGGCAATTTGGGGATTTTACATCCGATTCGAATTCAATCCAATTAATTTCACAATCGACATTCAATCATATTCCCGAATGATTTCCAACACATCCAATGTTCAAAAATCAAAAAATTCCAAGATAATATGGGTTATTTGTATTCGGCCAACTTAAGCAATTTGGGGAAAATTGTTCCAAACTAATTTTCATCAAATTGATCCAAACTAATTTTCATCAAATTGATCCAATCAATCTTCAATTAAACATACTTTAAGCATCCTAAATCATCCAATTTCATCAAACATGCTCAAAATCAAGTTTACCCAAATTTTTCAATTTTGGCCAACACACAATTTGGGGAAAAATGGATCCAACCAAATTCCATGAAATTGAACATTCACAACTTCAATTAATCAACATACAAGCATACTTAATCAATCAATTAACAAAATCATGCTTCAATTGATTTTACCCAATTTGTCATGCCCAAATTTGGGGAAAAATGGATCCAACCAAATTTCATGAAATTGATCATGCACAACATCAATTCAACCTCATTCAAGCATACTATATCAAACAATTTAACCAATTGATGCTCAAATTGAGTTTACCCAATTTTAACCCTAACTTTTTCATGCTTGAACTTAGCTCATAGATACCATTGTTGGTTTCTAATTTAGGTCCCAAGATCATGAAATTCAAGCAAGAAAACACATGAATACATCAAAGGAATAAGGCGGAATTCATACTCACATTGATGGGTTTTGATGAAATGAAGAATACAAGCCTTCAAGCCCTCTCCAAAGGTCGGTAATGGCTTCTCCAAGACATGTAATGGCTCGGTTTTGATGCTCCTTGAATGTCCAAAATTCGGCCATGGGTGGACACCATTGAAGCTCCAAGCTTCAAGCTTTCCATGCTCACAAACTCACTTCCCTATCACCTTGTAATGACCCATGGTGTGTGCTAGCACTTCTTCTTCTCCATATTGATTGATCAAACCAAACAAAAGAGTGAAGAAATCGTCCAAGACAGTGAGAGAGAAGATGAAATTTTTTGGCTCTAAAAAATGTAAAAACCGTGAAGCCAAGAGGGAGAAGCAATTTCGTTTTTTCTAAGGAGAGAGAGAGAAAAATAAGCCTTTTGTATATCTTTTTATTATTATTATTATTTACCAAGTAAATAAACAAATATAAAACATATACCACTTTATTACTTTTCAAAAAGTAAAAGTAAAAAAGCAAAAAGTGCTATTCAATCAATACATATCACTATTCACATCACATCTCTTCACTTTATTAAAGTGACAACATGTCATGTCACATCACTCAAAGTGACAAGTGACTTGACAATTGATGCGACTAGCGATTTGACGCTTGATGTGACTTGCGTGCCGCGCTCGAATTCGAAATACGAATGCGCTCGCAATCACTCTCGGGCTCGGGTTCGCTAATTCTAAATTAACGAATTTTCCGTCGCGTCGTAATTAAATGATTACGCCTAGCGAAATCACTATTCACATCGCTAACGAATTAATTCTAAATTAATTCGTTCGCCCGAATTAAAATCCAATTTTAATTTCTCGTCGAAATCCAATTTCGTATAATATATGGAATATATTATTTTATCGATTAATTCCAAATTAATCGTTCTCTCTCTTGTATTAATATTTTATCATAGATAAAATATCTCTGTAATTAATCCCTGATTAATTTTCTCTCTCATCAAATTAATCCCAGATTAATTTTCTCTCTCTTCTAATTAATCCCAGATTAATTAAAGTGTGAGTCATACATCATCGGTGAATCTTTGGGAACCGACCCATGAGATCTCCGGATATGTTGGCAGTAAATTCGGTCGTCAGACTATCCAAACACGTAAGTACCTCGTATTACGTTTATACCGATTTACAAGACAAGGTTGGCTTCTAGTAAAGTGCCATGCCTACCTAATTCTCCAGAAATATCCTTACAGGAATATATGATCTATATCAAGCGTAGTATACCGCAGTATTGCGTATTTCTGTCCAATATCGGATGATCACGTGCTAGGCCTGGGGCTGGAATTGTGTCTGCCCCGTACGAAGCACATATCGGATGTCTGGTAACTAGTCTCTATAATCGGATAAACATGACCTAGTCATAATATCCCGATAGCTCGAGCATTTAAGAGAACGAGTTTCCGTATCCTACGTGACCGTCATCTCCACTATGACTGGAGTGATACTTTCGTCTTGACATCACACCAAACACACTACGATTCTCAATATATCCAGTATCGGCGTACACAGAATCGGTTAAAGCCTTGGATGACCTCAACTAAAGTATATTGATTGTCGCAAGTGTTAGCGGTGCAAGTCTCAGGTTAAGACCAAATACACCTACCCTAATTGCAGACTCCCATAGACACATAGTCATACTGCCAATGGAATTCCGCGGGGGTCAATCCAGAGCGAAGCTGTTTCCCGTACCATCGGTGAAACACAACCTCCTATTATACTTGCATGAGTATCATAGACCCAAATATATGAGAACTATACCGTTGTGCCCTCACAAACACGCACAAGTGTAATACTAGTCTTTTACGTATTTATCGATGTCCAATCTCGATAATACTCTGACTAGGGATATTTAATGATTTATCCTTCTGTACTGATACTGTCTCATATCATTCTCGGTCTAGGAACAAATCACAGGGACCTCTCATCATTTATACATCTAGGTAATCTAATCACAAATGATAAGAGTGCAATCTCCTTTATTACATAGTTAATTTGTACAACAACACCGTGATCTGTACAAATAGTGACGCTATTGGTCATAATTGTCCAACAACTCTATGTAATCATAATGATGTCAACTAGTACTGTATGTGGCAGTTTCCCTGAAACCGAGATTCGTGACCTAATCTCCTGTCTCAGCCCGCCCTTGAACTTCTCGTATTTGTCTTTTTCTCACCGAATTAACTCTAGGTGGTACCAGGATAGGGAAATCCTCCACCTCTCATACTCCATCATTGTCTCTGACAGTCCTTGAACCATATGCTCAAACTGACGACGCTGCTTACTATGATAAGCATAAGGGAAATACTTCTCATTAAAGGCTTCCTCGAACATATCTCAAGTGATATACCGAGGTCTTCTAAGTCCATCAGCTCTCCAATAATCTGGTGCTCTCAATCTACCTGTCAGTACCATCTCGGTATGCTTCCATCATGTCTCCGCCTCACTTCTCATCATAAAGACAGTAAACCTAACCTTCTGTTGATCTGTCAGGTCTAACACACTGAATATATGCTCAATATCATTTTTGTTCATTTCTTTGTAACAAGGGGATAAGTTGTATCATGAAACTGAGGAGGTCTCAAATTAAGGAATTGGTTCTAGCTTGCTTGTACTATCACCACTGCTTGAAGGTATATTAGTGGCTGATCATTGGAAACCATCTGTAAAACTACATCAATAAACCTTCCAAAACATCTTCTAGATTAGTAGGTATAGTCGCATGAATATGGTTAAGTATAACTGCATAAGTAACGATGGGGTGATTGTCAGAACTTCTGGAGGTATAAGTCTAGGACCTTCGTTATGCTCAATACGCGGTGGCACAACAGATGAAGCTGCAACCAATTCAAGATCTATCGGCTAAGTGTGAGGTCTCTTTAAACTAATTCTCGACATTCTCACATATCGTCAAACTATCCCTCTCCCACATTGAGTACCATTACCACAGCCACGTCCAGACATTTTTCTACGAACATAAAACTACCCTTTTAATACTCTGATCTAATGCAAGGTGTCTACAGAATCTATAACCAAAGCTCTGATACCAAAATTTATCATGACCCCCTCTCTAGAGCGGGCCCAACTCTAGAAAGAGGTCCGAGAACCACTTCAGCTCGAGCACATATATGTCATGCAATTGAACCAAAGTTCACAAAGAAGATAATATTCCATAAAAATGCAATCAAATAAATCTCAAATAAGTGTTTACACCAAAAGTGTCTGAAAAGATGAAATTATCCTAAATGTCCTATTTCAAAAGCCAAAGAAATGTCTGGACCAACCCGACTGATGGTTGTGGAAACGAGTCAAATCCTGGTACTGATACTGCTATTGATGCGCTGGCGAACTACTTGGGATGTTTAGGAAATGAGGGGTGAGCTTAAAGAGCTCAGTAAGTAAAAACACTCATACTCCCAACATGACCTCACCAACAAATATATATATGATAGTGAATATATGAAAATAACAGCTAATATATATGACAGCCAACTCAAGCAAAACATACTCATAACAACACATCTCAATCAAACGAGGTTTGATATCCGGATTCGGTATAATAATGGATTGAAACCATTGGGAGAGTCCCTCTCTTACCCCCAAGGTTTCCTACCATATAATTCCGCATAAATGTGTAAGAGGGGGATTGAACCACACGCCTCTGCTAATCTCGCATAATCTCGCATATCCGACCATTATCATACTAAATCTGATAGCATAACAACAATCTCACACAACATCCAATACAATACATCTCATCGCATTTCATTCATCAACTCATCTCAAAATCAAATAATATCTAAATACTCCAATTCATAGTACAAGCATACAATTTATACCCAAAATTAGTATTCACAATTTATGTTCTCATGCTATCGATTACTCAATCAAATTCCAACATATATGTATAATTATATTTATACTATAATACGTAAACTCATATATCAAACATCAACCAACAAACATTTAAATTAAGGGAATCATCATGCTTTGTACTTACCTCAATCCACACAAAACTCTCTATATCTATATGTCCTCGCTAAAATCTGAAAAAGGTATAAAATTACGATCAGGTTCCTATATTTTATCAAAATTACGATTTTACCCCTAAATTTTTCAAATTTTTAATTTAACCCCAATACTCTCCAATATTATCAATTTAGTCCCAAAACTTCCAATTACCTCATACTACTTACTAAAAATCATAATTTACTCATTTGGGTCCCTAAACATGTCAAATTACGAATAAGTCTAAAACTCTCAAAATATTACAATTGAACCCCTAAAATTGTAAAATATAACGTATCGAGCTCCAATGACTTCAGAATTTAAGAATGAGGTGGCCCATGGATAGAACACGTCACCAAGATCACAACGGCAGTGGTGGTAATGGCCGATGCTTGACGATCACTGACGAACGATCGAACACCATTAACTTTTGTTCTAGGCTCGTTTCACGACAATTGAAGGTCTGAATTGGGAAAATGAGGTGTCTAACCCGCATATCTTGATGAGGGGAAGATTCTGGTCCAGGAGGTGTCGGTCACGCATGGCGGCGCGTGGGCGTATGGAATGACAATGAGACGGAGCGTGGGTAGCACATGAAGGCCTGTACGGAGGATTCTGGTGATCGGACCGGCAAAGTTGGCTTTATCTCGGCGAGGGGATTCTCCAGATGTGGTCACTTGTCAAAAATGATGGCCGGAAGATGTTGAACGAGCCGTTTCTCTCTCCTACATAACTTTCTCTCTCTAAATGTTCAATGATCATTCTGTAAATTTTCTATTCCGTATTCCTTTACTGATCACTCATTCTACTATCTTCTTTTGGTTTTCCAATGATAAACACACATCAAATAAGCTTTTTATGTTTTAATGAATATGTGTTATATAGCTAATAAAAGGTTGGTTTAGGTTTCTTGTTGCAGGGGCAAATAAAGTGGAGTAGTGGGGATAAGGGTAGCAAGATAATAGGAAGAAAAAAATAACTAAATGGATAATCTATTTTTAAATATGAGATAAGGTTCCACAATGACGACGACGGATAATCTCGCTAAACTATGCAAGTAGAGGTCATTGCATACGTATAATCCATCCGTCACAGGCTATCCATATTATACTTGGGGTATAGATAAAAACGTCAAATCCTTTCGGTCTAATATAGTCCACTTTTCATTTATGATCTCTAAATAACACTCGGAACTGGTTTCCAAAGTTATACCACGACCATGGATTTACTAGATCATAACCACGTGCTGGATGTTTATGCCATGTACACAGGACTGACGGATTCTATCTTCATACGCGCTGGATATCATGAGCATTAGTTCACACCCAACGAACAGGCAGAGGTCTGATCTAAATAGATCGGTGACTTGACTGCCATCAAAGTGTGGATGATAACTCATATATCCCACTGTGATATCTCAAGTCGAATGACTACTATGCTCGCTCAACTCGTGAAGATTCCTATTGACGTTGGTGTACCATCTATTAGGAAATCTTCACTGAGTCGTTCAGTGCTTATCAACTAAACACCTACATGTCTATACGAGTCTCTCGAGACTCATGGTTCATTGGGATAAACCATCGAACCAAGTCACGATATATGACATGTTGACCGGCGTAATCACACGCGTATAATGCAAGCGCACGTATCTTTTAAGTAGTATAAAAATATCGATCCCACGAGGACTTAATTCCTAATGTTGTTATTAATTGTTGATACTATTTATTTACAGGTATCTAATTGAGGGAGAAGAGAATGATTGCTTGATTGGTTGGTTGAAATGGAATTGCTAAATAAATAAATAGAAATACAAAAGAAAATACTAAGGAAAATATAAAAGACAAAAATATCTAGGGTCGTGATTCCACACAATATTATTCTAATGATGAATTGACTCTCTTATATATGTGCAATAAATTAGTTTGCTAATCTGGAACACGAAGATATGCAAAAGCCTCTATCGATGGTCAGATGAAAACACCCAAATAACCTAATTAATCATATGTCTATGTTAACCAAGTTACCTGAATTCATTAAGTTCAAGTTCCAATAGTGGCTACCCTCGTTGATAGGTATATGTCTATCCTGTAAGGAAATCTATTAAAGGGTTATCTATTTTCAAGGAAGATCGTAGGCGATTAAATCTAAGGCTGAAATCTAAAATCCCTTCGTCAAGTTCATTTTAAGTTTACCACATCAATCTTGTTGGTGATCAGGCAACAAGAAGCATTAAACTTAAGATTCAATAAACAAACTAAAGAATTACCTATTATATAATTAAATCAATTATTAAACCTGTGAATATTGTGTTTCATCACTTCCCTAGAATTAAAAAATGATGGGGTTAGGGGATCCACTTTTATTATTTCTAATTTAGAAATCTCCCTTATTATAATATAGAAAGTATCACTGATTTTACCAACCGACCATATAGGCGGTATCCTAATTAAGTTAGATTTTCAATTAAGTCCTCCCGACCATAAAGGTAGTGTCATTATTTTTCCACAAACCAGCCATATAGGCGGTAATCATCTGTCATCTAAAGACTGACCATATAGGCGGTGTCAACTATGTCAAATAAATAAAACCAGCCATTAAGGCGGTATAACTGTAGGCATTGCATTTTTGCATATCAGCCCAATGATGAGTCTCGTATGGAGGCACCACCTTTTTAGTTGCGGAAGTCGCGGAAAGTGGTCGTCGGAAGGGAAAGGTCAAGAATTGACATTATGAGGATTTAATTCGCTCGTTTTGCTTCGGGTTAGTTCGTCGGGTTTCCGTTTCAAAATTATCCTCGCTCTTTCTCGCACCTATTCTCTCTCTTTAATTTTCCATGCTTGTGACCCTTCGACTTCCATGCAAAATTAAAATTCACCAACCAATTAAATTAATTTGAATTAAATTAAATCATTAAAAATACCAACCAATTAAATAATAATTTTAACATAAATAACGGATAACTAAAACACAAAATAAAATACGCCCTTCGCACATTCCGTACACACACATAAATTAACAAATAACAAATCACTCACCCCACCACTCAATCCCAAATTCGGCCACCCACTTTCTTTATTATTTTATTCTTTCCACCAATTTGTCAACAAACATGCCACCCCTTGTCTCTTTCACACGAACTTCCTGCCACCTTTCTTTCTTTTTGTTATTTATTTCTCTCTCCACTTTCTTTCAAAATAAAAGAAACCAAATGCATTCACCACACATGCCCATGTGAACCACTTGCCCTTTACAAACAACAACAAACCCATTCAATCCACAATTTTCAAACCCTCCAATCATCCACCGATTTGTTTCTTGTCACTGCCTCCTTGATTCCATGATTCACGCCCTTGATCACTCCAACCAGCTGACTTACACGCACATGGACCACACAGAATGATCAATCCTTAACCAACTCATCAATAATCATCTCCATCATTCATCAACCCTAGGAACCACATGAAGACAGCCCTTAATTTCATCAATCATCTAGGATCCAACAACTGATCATGACTCTTCACCATCTTCATCAAACTACACCATGATCTTCATCACCCCACACCCACGGCCAAGCCCTAATCTACCCTTCATTATCATGATCAAAAACACGAACTGCATCTTCATCCATCAGGCCATTATGGCTCCATACTTCTCGGCTCACTGCACGTGAACAAAAGACCACGATCTCAGAGACTTCACAAGCAACTGACCATTAACCATCATCTCGCCTGAATCAACCAATAAACACCATCATCAATCACCACATCCCTCTCGGCTGGGCATCAATCTCTTCATCATTGATCTCCATCACTCTCGGCCAGGAGGGGAGCCAAAGGAGTCCCACGATCAGGCAATTTGGGAACCCTTCTCGGCCTGACCACGAACCTTCATCAAGCTGTTCATCATCAGCCCATTCATCGTGAATCACCAGCAACCCTCATGTCCCTAAGCTCCTCCAAACTGTCACCATAACCGAAGCACTCAGCTGTCCCTAAACCCTCATTAGCCGAGTACTCCACAGCCCTACACATATTGCCTACTCACGGCAACAAACACACCCCATGCACTACTCACACTGCCGCACAACCACTCCCCTAAAACCAGCCCATGCACACGTAAAAGTGACCTCCATAAACTGCCCTAATTCATGCAAATAAACCTCTTCAAACTGCCCCCTCATGAAACCCATAATACACGAGCCACTCAAACCTATAAAACACGCCACCTTAACTGCTGAGAACAAACCATGCACCAAACCCTTCACAATCTGACTTCACGTAACACACCAACCCTTCACACCTTCATGCACGTAAAACAGCCACTGCCGAGCTTACTGCCCCTCATGAAACCCCATAATACACGAGCCACTCAAACCTATAAAACACGCCCTTCATGTCTCGGCAGTGAGTGATAAACACACCCAAACCCCAATTCACTTGATCATCACCTAAAGCCCCCTCAACTCAAAACATACACAGCATCAACACGTCCAGCCAAACCTTCAATCATCCCATGCATGCAGCCCACTGAATGCACGCACAAAACAGCCCAAACTCACTCAGCCAACACGTAGCAATTACCCCTTCACCCACGCAACAACCCTCTACCGAGCCCTCAAATAGCACACTTGCTCCTCACACATTGCCACTCCACTACGCCTGAAATAGAAGCCCACAACGCCACATAGCCTTCACTACACTCACGTCCTTCCATACGGCCACATTCACTTACCCACTTTATTGCTTGCTCACGCCACTATCGCCCAAAAGCTGCCCTCCACTACAAGAAAAAAACACGCCTAGCCTAACTGCCACCACAACCACAAATTGCCACAAAGGACAAACCCTCACACCAGCTGGCCGCTTCAACCTTCACGCTCAACTCATAAACCCATAGCCATCACACCCTTAAGCCACGTTGCCTCATCAACGCACCTGGCAGAACACGTTGCAGCCCTCTCATCAATCATTGACCGACCCCTCAAGAAACCAACTTAATGCATTCACTACTCACAAGCCACGCAACTGCCCCATAAACACCTCACTGAACAGCCCCTTTACAACCCTAAAATCACATGAAAGAGCCCCTTCACAGCCCTTAATTGCACCCAAAAATAGTCCAGAAACCGCTCCAAATAGTGATGAAAACTGAGCCCATAACAGCCCACAATTGAGCCTCCATACATGCACATGCATGCGAGAAACAAGATCCCCCATGCACACGTAAAGATCCCCCCATGCACACGTGATAACTCACCCAGACTAACCCAAAAACAACCCGAGGGATAACCTGAAAATTACAGTGGAATGAGATAAAATCGTGAGTGAAACAGAGAAAATAGCGGGTTGAAAACGCAAGTGAAAACGGAAAAAACAATAGAAACAGCAAACCAGAGAAAACAGCGAAAATAGTGAACAGTGAAAATAGCAAAAACAGCAGATATTGAGAACAGTGGAATGATAACCCTTCCGACACCGCAGAACGTACTCCCAGACAGCGACTAAAAGGTAAGACCTGAGGGCACCTTTTTATTTATCATCTTTCGTTTTATTTTATTTATTTTAAAAAATTATTGCATGAGTATTGTGAATTGAGGCATGATGTGATTGTTGGATGAGCGGGATATGTGTTCCCTTTTGTGGTATATCGGATGGAAACCCGGACGTAAATTCCATAGCCGATTCTGAATGGACGGTAGTAGTATGGTCTGCACTCGGGATACAACGCCACGTACCACTTAAGATATACATATCTCGTTTCATCCAGATTTGTATTAGAGCATGTTATAGTTCTAGGTTGTTTTATTTATTATTCAAAGCATAATTTAATTTAGTTCGTTTATTATTAGTTAAAGCATATTTAGGTTGTTCTTTATGCATGTTATTAGTTTATGATGTGTTTGGATAATGATTTATTCATGTTGATTTAATGGTTCAATATGATCGTGGTGTGTTACATTGCGTGGAGTTATTTGGATGAAAGCATGTTAGATCTAAGTACCCTTGAGTATGATTATTGAGTAGACTTGGTTAAAATTACACAAATCCATCCATTACAATTGACATAAGTAAGGGACCATTCCGAACCCAATGGTTTGAGGTCTTCCCTTGCGAGGGGTGTGTGCGGCCTTAAATCATTTTCCCGATTCACACCGGGTGGCGACTCCATTATTCTCTGGTTTAGTCCCCGCGGGGCTTACTCCGTACCCAACTAGGCCCCGAGCCCGGGACAAGCATGCGTCGCCCAATTTCTATTGTCTACAGTCTGGGACTCCACTGGGGATAGAGAATCGGCCCTTGAAATGATGTCTTGTAATGTTTGTGATTTGTTTGTTTTAATTAACCTGTTTACCGTGGGTTTAAGGAGAGTTTAGTCAAAGTATTGTTAGGACTAGGTGTGGTTTGGTTGTTTTCCTTCATTCACTACCTTGCTATAAGGAAAAGTGTGAGACACCTAAATAATCATTTTCCTAGGGGATGGTTGGTGTCTTCCTTCATTCACTACCTTTTATAAGGAAAAGCTGTTGAAGGCACTAGATAATCATCTCATGTGATAGACTAATTTGGAGGACTCGTTGTTTATTCCTGACACCAAGCGATAAGAGCCTAAGGGGCTTGGGTACTTAAGAGAGCCTCGCTCCACCCTCCCTCCGGGGAATCTACAACTTGAAATCCATTTGACAGTTAGTCATATACCTTAACTTGTTGGCATATACTTAAGGTGCACTCACTTGGTCGTTCGAACCCTTGAGTGGGGAGTCCTAGTTGTGGGTAATCCTTTGTCAATAAGGGCCTTTGTTTACATTCCTAAAACTTACACATGAACCTTAGTTGTGTGACCCTTAGAAAATATTTGATTATGTTTGTGTTTTGGACTGTTATCATTTGGATTCAGTTGGACTTTTTGTCAATAAATGTGAACTTGTTGGGCCATTTAAACAGGGACAAGTTCATGTCCTTTGACAATTAGGCCAAAAGCTTCTAAAATGCTAATGGGCTATTCTGTGTTTAGGCCTTTTATCATTTGAAGTTGTTTAGTTATGTTATCGCAAAAGTATAAACTTGTTGGGCCTTTTCAATTGGGGCAAGTTTGCACTGCGCAATAGTGTGATTAAATACTTTAAAATGATAACGGGCCAATTAGTGTAAATTATTTTATGAACTTGTTTATTTGCATTGCACACATGTCATGCATACATGCATCATATTAACCCTTTGTGTCTTAAAAGCCATCATAGACTCCCGTTGGGTTGGGAAAGAAGAAAGATTCGTCAAAGAACCGTCAGCCAGTATGAGTAAGTCAACCAACGGGGAATCCCGCCTAGATCGATTGGAGGCCAAGGTAGCCGAAATAATGAAGCAATTGCAAGTCTTGATCAATGTTGTGGCCAGTTGGACCGTGCCTCATATAGCCAATGACAGAAGCTTCTGCAACCAGAATGAAAGAATCATTGGAGAACCTTCAAGGATCAAACATACTTCCTCAGAGATTGCCCCTGTAAGAAACAGACAATTTCCAACTTGAGTAAACCTTTGTCAAAGATGTTTGAAAAGTTGAAGATGCAAGGAGAATGAGAGTTAAATGAAGAATGGTTGACGTTGTTCTACCTCTGGCACAGACTATCCCTGATTACAAATTTCAGCACATGCCGAAGAAAATCAGATGATGTTGATGCATTGGCGACACTAGCCGTGACTGGGGAAAATCCATAGAAATCGATGATGAGACCACTTGTGTTGACAACTACAAGCAATCCATTGTATGAGACAGAAAGGATATTGGATGTGGAAGCCGATGACGGGAAGCCTTGGTATCATGATATTCAGAGATATCTGGAACACAGAGAATTCTCATAAGAAATAAGCAGAAAAGACAGAAGATTGGGAAACAGGCAATGAGGGAAAGGAGGAGTTCATCGAGTCGGTCGACATAAGCAGATTGAAGCTGCGCTTTGCTAGGAACAAAGAAGACTGAGCGATCACCAATGGAACCGGTAGAAGGCCTAACCCAACGGGATCAGAAACATATGCATGCAGACACGTAACTTGCATCCTTTGTTTTGTGTTTTGTGTTTGCAGATTTCAGACAAAAGAGAACCAGCAGGGGGCGACCAAAGACATATGGCGCCAAGGAGCACAACGGGGATCTAACCCATCATGAACAGAGAGGACCTCTACACTTACATACATACACATCATATGCACATTTCTTATTCTGTTATTTTGTTTTGTATTCGCAGGTTTTAAAGAAGAAAAGAAGAAAAAGAAAGCAGCAAAGATCAAAAGGTGGCACAAACACTGAGGATGACATTGAAACCACATTGACATATGGATTTCGTCATGTCTGGCTGAAGACGATGAATTTAGTGCTGACAGGGAAGCAACCCATGCACTTTGATGTGATTTCTATTTTCATGTTGTGTATACATGTTGTGAAATTTCTAATTTTGTGTGTTACTTTTGTAGGCAAAAGAAAAGGCGGAGCATGTTAAGATAGAGGGATTGGTGCTTGGAAATCACAAGGATGGGAGCTAATTCATTAATGGTGGCAGAGTAATGAAAGAATTCCTGAGACACACCTTAATGAATTTATATCAAGCAAGTAATGTATTGAGTACACAATTCTTTTACCCTAATTATTGCTTTTGCTTTGTTATTTTCTGTTATTTTCATAAGTATGGTCCAGACTTTTGGACCTCTCATTACTTCTTTTGTTGTTTTCCCATTATTTTCATAGACAGGGTCCATGCTTTTTGACCTTTCATGACTTGTTTTGGAATTTTCATAGACGAAATCTACAACTTTTTGGACCTTTTATGACATGTTGAGGTGGAAGGAATCCACAACTTTTTGACATATTACGATCTCTTTTGTGGCTTTCTGTCATTTTCGTAGACAGGATCCGAGACCTTTTTGACATCTCACGATTTCTCTTGTTGTTTCCGCAGACAGGATCCAGTGGCCTTTTTGACTTCTGACGATTCCTTTTGTGGTTTAGCTAACCGTCGTTATTGTAATTATTGTTCACCTCTTTTGCAGGTCCTATAAATTCAGATCAACATTTCTCCCTCAGCACAACTAAAAGTAAAAGAGAGAAAAATGGAAGCAACCTCAGAGCAGCGATACAAGAGAATCTGTGTTTTCTGTGGATCCAACACTGGCAACAAACCTGAATTCATGGAAGCTGCTAAGGAATTAGGGCGAGTCATGGCTGCGAAAAACATGCACTTAGTAAATGGAGGTGGAAACATGGGAATAATGGGAACTGTTTCAAAAGTCGTTCTGGATGGTGGCGGTCACGTTTTAGGAATCATCCCAAGACCTTTGGCAGACGAAAGGTTAATTAGGCCGATAAATGGAGACGAACGTATTGTTTCAGGTATGTCTGAACAATTCGAGAAATGATTAATACTGCAGATGAGTTTATTGCATTACCAGGTGGACTTGGCACGTTCGAAGAGATATTTACAGTGGCGTCATGGGCACACCTGAACGTTCACTGGAAGCCCATTGGGCTGCTTAATGTTGAGCACTTCTTTGATTTCCTGTTTGTGTTTCTTGCGGAAGCTAAGAGACATGAATTCGTCACCAAATCTGTGGAAGAAATTTTCTTGACTTCGACAAAGGCCGAAGAGTTGATTGACCAGATCCTAGCCTTTGAACCGAAGCTCGACCCCATCCTCTCCAGATTGGATTGGACTGATAGTGATCGTGGCAAGAAGCGCAAATTAGACATTAATCTTAATCTGTGATGTTTCCTGCTAACCAGGTATTGCAGACATGAAATATTTGAAAGTTTATACTCTAGTTTAATTGTTAAAAAAAAAAAAGAAGAGAAAAAGAAAAAGAAAAATGAATGAAAAAAAAAGAAAAAAGAAAAAAAAAGTGTGAAAAAAAAACAAAAAATGAGTAAGAGAAGTATTTGATAATTAGACATATGTCCGGTGATGACCTTGCATGCTGTAGGGAGAAACCCTAGAAATAATAAGTTTGATATGTGCTCTCATCTGGTATTTTGAATGGATTGATCTCAGTTAGACTCACGAGCACTTGATTATGGGATCCTAGCAGTAGAAGCCTGAGTGGTTAGCTGGGTGACTAGTTGAAGAGATGATGTATTGGTGAATGACCGTTTGCTTGGATGTCCATTCTGATTTATGTACGCTACGATATATGATTTGGTTAAAAATAAAAGAAAAGTCTCTGTGATAAAAAGAAAAAAGAAAAAATAGGCCGCCTATAATCGATAAGCGTGAAGCTACCCATGGGCGAGTATTAGGACCACCATGAGGAAAATGCTACCTTAAAGGGTAGGCGTGTCAAGAAAAGAAAGAAAAAAGAAAAAGAAAAAGAAAAAGAAAAAGAAATGAAAAAGAGACGAAAGAAAAAAAGACGAAGACCATATCATGTTGAGTATGCTGAAGTAATCACAGAATGTGATTAAGAAATCTAGGTTGGTTAGACCCACTGGTTCGATTCTCCAAAACGAAATCATCGAGTTGGCTTACTTAAGGACTAAACTGCGAAAGAGCTCTAGCACACACACACATGGAGTCTAGCTCAGATCGCCCATTCAGATGATTGGACTTGAGTATGTCGAGTACTTTGAAGGTTCTTCGGTTTCGACGCGAAAGCATTCGTTAGGACAAAAATATGTCTATCTATCAAAGATTATCTCGTGAGAGGTGGTGTAATGTTTGAGGTAAAATATCATATCAGCTTGGGGGCGAAGCCCCACATTAGTATCAGTTTGAAAGCGAGGCCTATCTCAACCTGGGTATGGCATTCAGGGGGTGAGGCCCACATCAGTTCATATCTGTTTCTGTCGGGTATGGCATTCTGGGCGAGGCCCACATCAGTTCAGTATCATTTCTGCCGGGTATGGCAATATGGGGGCGAGACCACCATAAGTAGTACATCCTTTCCAGATATGGAAATCTGGGGGCGAGGCCCACATCAGTATAAGTAACATGTTTCAGGGATGAGTCGCAGGGTCGAGGCCCATATCATCATCAGTATCAGTTGTAGGGGTGAGTCCCAGGACCGAGGCCCACATCAAATTAGCATCAGTTTTCGGGGATAAGTCCCAGGATCGAGGCCCACATCAGTATTAGCATCAGTTTTCGGGGATGAGTCCCATGGCCGAGGCCCACATCAGCATAAGTATCAGGTTTCAGGGATGAGTCCCAGGGTCGAGGCCCACATCATCATCAGTCTTTGCCGGGTACGGCATTCTGGGGGCGAGGCCCACATCAGATCGGTTCAGCCAAGTACGGCACTCCGGGTATGGAGACATCAGATTATTCTGCCAGGTATGGCACTCCGGGTATGGAGGTTTCATATCAGTTTTGCAAGGTACGACACTCCGGGTATGGAGATATCAGATTATTCAGCCAGGTACGGCACTCCGGGTATGGAGGTAGTAGAGTAGTTTTGCCAGGTACGGCACTACGGGTATGGAGACATCAGATTATTCTGCCAGGTACGGCACTCCGGGTATGGAGATATCAGATCAGTTCAGCCAGGTACGGCAATCCGGGTATGGAGACATTTCACAGCGACAACCCTAGGTACGGGGTTAGCATCCAGACATTTGTGGCTCTCTAGGTACGGAGACGTCACCGCCACACCTTAGGTACGGGGTTAGCACTCAGACCACAGCGACACCCTAGGTACGGGGTTAGCGTGCCAGGTATGGCATGTGGACTATTCAGACTATCGTGGCTCTCTAGGTACGGAGACGTCACTGCGATACCCTAGGTAAAGGGTTAGCACTCAGATATTTGTGGCACTCTAGGTACGGAGCGTCACTCTGCGACACCCTAGGTACGGGGTTAGCATCATCTATGGCTCTCTAGGTACGGAGACGTCACTGTGACACCCTAGGTACGTGGTTAGCATCATCTGTGGCTCTCTAAATACGGAGACGTCACTACGACACCCTAGGTACGGGGTTAGCATCATCTGTGGCACTCTAGGTACAGAGGCGTCACTGCGACACCCTAGGTACGGGGTTAGCATCCAGACATCTGTGGCTCTCTAGGTATGGAGACGTCACTACGACACCCTAGGTACGAGGTTAGCACTCAGACCACAGCAATACCCTAGGTACGGGGTTAGTGTTGAGTTTTTATTAGGTCCCAAGATCAAATCAATGCATGAAAACATGAGTGAATACATCAACGGAGGTAGCGGAATACTCACATCGATCGGTTGAGTCGATTTGGAGATGAACGAAGCAACAAAACTCACTGCCATGGGCGCAAATCTGCTGCAGTCCACTGTCTTCAAATTTCAGTTTTGAGCTGAGAAAACGGAGCTCCAAGCCTCGTCTAACGGATCCCGGCTCATGGGCGAACCTCCCTACCACCTTCGCAAGACTCGTATGTGTGCTAGCACATGAATTTTCACCATGAAAATCCACTCTTGCTTCCCTATGGCTCACGGCATTTGGCTTCAAAACCAGTAACTTTTGGGTGTTGGGCGTGAGCAAGACGAGAGGAATGAGAGAGAAGAGATTTGTGTTAAGTTGAATTGATTTGCATTTCAAGTGTATCTTATACACTTTAGTGAATTCCAAATGCATTTGCTTTATTTTGCATTTCTTTGCTTTAAAAGTCCAAACCATTAAAGCAAAATACTATGCACATCAACTTTCACATGTCACTCAAGTCACATTACTTTAAGTCATGTCCGTCAAGTCTTTTCAATCAATCAAATCACATCATCAATCACATCACTCAAAGTGACGTTTGATTTGGACGCTTGATGCGACTGATTGATTTGACGCTTGATCGACTTACGACGCCGCACTCGAATTCGAAATACGAATTGCGCTCGCAATCACACTCGGGCTCGGGTTCGCTAATTCTAAATTAATGATTTTCCGTCGCGTCGTAATTAAAATGATTACGCCTAGCGAATTCACTATTCACGTCGCTAACGAATTAATTCTAAATTAATTCGTTCCGCCGAATTAAAATCTAATTTTAATTCCGCGTCGAAATCTAATTTCGTTTAATATATCGAATATATTAATTTACCGATTAAGTTCCAAATTAATCGTTATCTCTCTCTAGACGATATTTTATCCTAGATAAAAAATCTCCGTAATTAATCCTAGATTAATTTTCTCTTGCTTCTATATAATCCCAGATTATTCAAGAGTGCGAGTTGTGCGTCATCGGTGGATTATCGGGAAGCGACCCATGAGATCTCCGGATAAGTTGGCTATAAATACGGTCGTCGGTGTAACCGAATCACGTACGTACCAAGTATACGTTCTACCTACCGATTTACGAGACAAGGTCGACTCCTAGCAAAGTACCAAGTCTACCCAATTCTCCGGATATATCCTTTTGAAGAATATTTAGATCTATATCAAGCGTAGTATACTAATGTATTGGTGTATCGGCCCAGTATCGATAGTCACGTGCTAGGGATGGGGCTGGATAAGTGTCTACCCCGTCCGAAACACATATCGGATGTCTGGTAACTAGTCTCTATAATCGGATATTCATGACCTGGTCATAATATCACGATTGGATGCGCATCACTTAAGAGCACTAATATCGTATCCTGTGTGACATCATCCCACTATGACTGGAGTGATACTTCTGTCTCGACATCACACCCAATACTCTACGACTCTCTGATAAACCCAGATGGTGAACACAGAACCTGGTCAGGGCCCCCAACCACCAAAACCAAGTTTATCGATTATCATAAGTATTAGCGATGCAAGTCTCAGGTTAAGACTATACACACCTACCTCGATTCGGCCGGCTCCCATAGACACATAGTCATAATACCAATGGGATTCCGAGGGGTCTATCCAGAGCGAAGCTGTTTCCCGTACCATCGGTGAAACACGACCTCCTATCGCACTTGCATAAGTCTCCAACACTTATATATATGAGAACTATGTCGTTGTGCCCTCACAACGCACACAAGTGCAATACTAGCCTATTCCGCATTATCGATGTCCAGTCTCGATAATACTACGGCTAGGGATATTTAATGATTAATCCTTCGTGGACTGATACTGTCTCATATCATCTCAATACAGGAACTAATCATAGGGACCTCTCTTCATTTATATATCTATGGTGATCTAATCACAAATGATGAGAGTGCAATTTCCTTATTACATAGTTAATTTGCTACAACAACACAATGATCTGTGCAAATAGTGACGCTATGGGTCATATTATCCAACAATCTCCCACTTGCACGTAACGAGTCACTCAAGTGTTCCACACTTGAACTATGTAATGTTCGCTCAAATTGCTGAGGAAAGGTTTTCGTCAGCGGATTTGTTCCGATTATCGTCTGACGTGATTTATACGATCATCCACATCGCCACGATGTATGATCCGAACAATCAGATGATATAGAAGTATATATCTGGATCGTCGATGAGACCTTTAATTCCCTAGCCAGTGCTGACGCCTAGTTCAGCTGCTAACAGAACTATATCTAATCTAATTAGATTTATGTTCGATCCAATGGCTTCTTTTGCTGCCTCAGCTGGCAGCAATAATCCGCATTTGTTGTTTATTCGGCAACAGTTATCTTGCTTGGAAGATTTCCAGCTCACTGTCCCGTTATTCAAACTTTATAGTACCGTAGTATTTAATAGTTTGGAAACTTGCAGCGGTGATCCCAGTCACTTCAAGTTCTCATTCTCCAGAGTTTAAGACAGCATCTTTAGTTCTCTAAGATACTAACAGATGTTCTCATTTCAATTTAGTGACTATCACTAGAATTGACCCGATTGTGACTCCATATGCTCGAAGCGTATGAGACACCAATACAAGTACATTTTAAATGTACGATTTCTCAGAGAGTGTTAACAACTCCAAATCTATCCCAGTAGATCTTTACTCCTTGAATAAAGGTTGTTACTCCCCACAATTCTACGGAGAATTTGTATTGAAAGAATATCTATGAAAGCCAAGCTTTCAACTATAGCTATATGGGAATTTCACTGTCAGTGCGCTCTCCCACTAACCTCCTTATATACACAAGAATTATTTCGTTTTGAGTCAAATCATAAACCATTATGATTATTTCAAAACGACAGTTCCAAGACCTTATGCTTGTTTCAATCCAAACATGGATCGAATAACCCGCAAACCTTGTTTGTCGGTTACACAAAATCGTCAGATGTTATAAACATTCTCCAAAAGGTTTCCTTTTCAGGAAGCGATTTTGATTTGTAACTGACACATTTCATAAATGAAATACAGTTATCAACAAGCATCTTCTAAATGGATTTACCATGGCAACAGTTAAAAGGTTGAACCGTTATTAACACAATGTTGATAACGATACCTTTCCGTCAAAAGCCCAGCTTTGTACGTTGGTATGTTGCCTTCCATGTATGTCTTCCTTGAAGACGTTAATGTACCATAGGCACAATGCCTTGTGGTACAACAACTAGTATCCAAATAGTTGTTATACATGGAATCCATTTCGGATTCATGGCACTTTGCCATAACTGGGAGTCAATACCTCGTATCACTTCCTCAAAACGTAGTCGGATGGTACACCTCCATAAGATTGACATCTTTATGAGGTTAGATCAGAAACCCATACCCTAGGTTGTTTTCTGACTCTATCCGATTTACGAAGTTCTTGTGTATTTGAAGATTAATGGTATAGATTCATCATAGATGAACTATTTGTGTTCCATTAAGGACTTCGTGCCTTGAACAGTGTTACTCTACTCCGATTTTCATCGAGTATCACTAATCCTCCCACTGACCACTGCATATCGGTATTCCTCTCAGGAAAATCGCATGGTGAGCAACAATTACATTGTTCTCATGTGGGATTTATAAGTACTATACTTAAGGTTTCCCTTAGGATATCTATATTGGCATTTATCCAATTTGGGTCATTTAGTTTGGTATCATCCAAACGTTATGCCTAGCATACCCAAATTATCAGGAACGAGAAACCTCGTTTCTTCCCTGCTCATATCCTATACGATATATGTCAAACAGATTTATAGGGAACCTTATTCTAAATAAGTTTTGCACTGTTAATACATATCCTGTAGAAGGAAATAGTAGCTCAGAGCGACTCGTGACAAACCTTATCATGTCCAACAAAATTTGGTTTTTGGTTCGGACACACCGTCTAACTGACGTGTCTCGGGAGGAGTCCTCATATGAAAGAATACTGTACTCTTTCATGTACATTTGAAACTTACTGCTTAAGTATTTTCCATTACGGTGTTACCGTGGCGGAATAATACTACAGCCGATATGTTTATTTACTTCGTGTCGAAACTTCAAAAGTTTCCGATCTGTGTTCTTCAAAAGAAACACATAACCACAACGTGATGCCACATCATCGTTAAGGTCACAAAATATTTCACGTTCACATCTAGCCTAGCTAGATTGGGCCCACTTACTTCCCTTCACCATGAATAGGGCTAACAGATCGGTGGCCCTTTTACTATTACCAAGTAAATAGTATTTTAGGTATTTTACCTAATAAACTAGATTCGCAGACCTTATTTGAATAGTCAAATCAGTCCTAGTACCCACTCTTCAAAAGTGTGGATATACGAGTCTCGTTTAATTGTGTCCTAGACAACAATGCCACAAATAAGTCTCTATTGATCAAATCATTTGAGCTATATATTTGTCATTTTATATGTTTGAGATTTTATTATATTCAAAAATAAATTCTGTTATTCACTTCTAATGTGTTTATCTCAGTATCATCTTTATATAATAAAACACTTAGTGTTCTATAATATAAAGGTTTTATCCGCAACAGATTAAACACTGATATAGAGATAATGTCTCTAGTCAAACTAGTTACATCATAACATTCCTAATTTAAGTACATACCGATAGGGTAGTTCCTAAACTTAGGTATCTACGGTCGAAACAGCGACTTTCGTCCCGTTTTCGATTCGCAAGAGAAATCTCAGCTTGAAGTCAGTATCCAGCCTCATAGCAGATTCTGAACATCAATACATATATGTTTTATGTACCACACTAAGTATTTAAAATCCAATTTCAATACTAGTAGTGAACATAACTTTGACAAATATTTTTAAAGTTAGAGCCTCGCCCTTTC
Source organism: Zanthoxylum bungeanum (assembly GCA_019454045.1). NCBI lineage: Eukaryota > Viridiplantae > Streptophyta > Magnoliopsida > Sapindales > Rutaceae > Zanthoxylum > Zanthoxylum bungeanum. Next base: position 228,290 of record SKCR01000172.1, read on the forward strand.
TTTATTCCTTCGTGTCTTCCATATCCAAATGGTAGTCACTTTGGGATATGTCAATTATCTTTTCAATATTTCACAAACCTTTGGCCAAGCCTTGGGTTTCGGAATATCGAAACGATATGCACCTCGTGCAATATGCCCAATTGCAAACTTTGACTTTTCACCACTAGAATAGTCAATCAATTCTTTAAGAATATTAATGCAACTTAATACTTTTAAATCTAAAGATAGATTTATTAAAGTATATTAATTAAGCACTAAAGACATCATCACATAAATCTTCCAAAGATTTTATGCTCTACTATTTGCTTAATTATGGGCTTAGTCATAATAAGTTATTTTATCAAATAAATTAACTATTATTAATTCCAATGAAAATTAAATCATTTAAAACATTTAATCCAAAGATTATATATTTTAAATATTCAACTTTTCAATTCTTTGATTTCAATAGTCCAACTATTTAATCAATTTAATAAGGTACTATTATTATAATGATTACAATAATCCAATTATTTAATCAACTATAATTTTAATATTGATTATTATAATCCAATTATAAAATCAACTATCATTTTAATTCATTATATTGGATTACTATAATCTAATTATAAAATCAACTATATATTGAATGAGTTTGTAATAGTCCAACTATATAATATTTTAAAAACAACGTAAAATATTGACGAATGATATTGTTTGAGCGTGTATGGCGAGTAATTGAACGAATGTTGCAAATTCAATACTTGCCTTCCACTATTTTTCGTCGAGCCCTAACCCTCTGTGGAGTACTCGGGAAACCGTGTTTCCTAGTGGGCTAGGATCCTGTTAATATAACATACACCTTGACTTTGGCCAACAAGCTGTATGCTACTTAACCAGGTAGATCTCACAGATCAATTGGATCCAATCCAATTCCCAGATCCGGTTAGGTGGACATCCAAGTCCTAAACATATTACTTATGCCAATGTATCTAAACATTTTTCTAACCTTATCCTCCGAATCTCTAGGCCTTGGCTTGGAACAAAACCTAATGACTCCAGTTAAGCGGGGACCCATTGACAAGGAAAGGTTCGTAATCAATGTCGTTGGACAAGAAGTGATCTTGACTTTGGCAACAAATCACAACTTGGACAAGACAGCGATATGGAACAAAACTCTCATGATTCAAATACATCAATTGACAAGGTCTTGACTTTGGCCAACAAACCAATGCCAATAGGATCTTGAACAAGAATCATTCAATGGAAGGATAATCACTTAATATTAAAACGAGGGTTTTTCGCGTGCAAATTGGCTACCAATTTAATTATCTTGTTAGGTCTCATCATCATACACCCTTAAACATGCATTCTAAACACATAATAAAGCGAGTATGAAATAAAATAATAATGATATGCGGATGGATACTTTAACACTTGATCCTAGATCAAATCTCTCCCTTTCTCACTCAAGCTAGCACTTGTACTACTTCTACCCGTTACACTACACTTCTAAAGAAAACTCATATACATAGAGGGGAATAGGTGAGAAGAGAATACAAGAGAATAAAGGTGATAAGGCTGGACACGCAGGTCCAATTTAATAAATCGAATTTCTAACAACAATTTCTAAAATTGCCACCCCATCTAATATCCATCCGATATACATTATTCATCCAACACAACCAAGTATTCACACATATAAGCATGCTATCAATCAATCTAATCAAATTAATTAATCTGATAATTAAGTGATCATCCAATGTTCAAACAACGATTTGATTTTGTTCGAGTCAAACTCGTTTTTGTGAATAAGTACTTAAAGTACGAATTCATGAATTAAATTAAACTACACATCATTAAATCTAATTTAACATGCATTTAATACTAATTCACTATTCAATTCCAAATTAAATATTACACTTTTATTTAATAAACCTTTTACGATTTAATTCCAAATCTAATCGTAACGCGTCTCAAAGACCGATTAACGTCCAACGTCAATTCAATTAAAGTCCAATGGGCTTTTGATTGATTTCTTAAGGCGTGGACTTTTGGTCAACTCGGGTCAAACCGATAACCAAAGTCCAATCCGGGATTTACCCCATAAGCCCATAGATCAATCTTGGCCCATTAGGCCCAATTGAACTTTAAAGGTTCATTAAGTCGCATTTGGGCTTTATGGTTAAGGTTTTTGGGCCCAATTGGATCCAATCCATTTGGCCTAAACCAAACTTGATAAATCAAGCCCAATAGGCCCAATTACAACATTAGAAGCCCAAATCCAATTTAAAGCCTAAATAACTAAATTACATGAATCCGATTCCGCAACTTAATTACCTAAAGTGCATTACATGATCAATGACCTAAATCAACATTTCTAAAACACCAAATTAGTCCAATTAATCATGCTCATTTCATTATCACATGTCAAACACACAATATGAAAAATCAAACCCATTTACATGCTTAAAGGTCTCGGCCAAAAGAGGGATTTTATGTCCGATTCGGTTTCGATCCAATCGAACCTACAATCGACATCAAATCACCATCCTAAATGATTTCACACACATCCAATGTCACAAAATCAAAAATCCAAGACATTATGGCATATACACCATTCGGCCAAACTAAAGATTTTGGGGTTTTTGTCCAATTCAAAATCCAATCCAATTCGATTCAAATTAACGTCAACCTAATCGATTCTAACTCATCAAATGAATCAAAAAATCAAAATTCCAAGAATCCAAAATCCTCACATACATTCGGCCAAGGTGAAAAATTGGGGAATTATTCCAAATAAATTTTCAACAAATTGATCCAACCAATATGCAATTAAACATGTTATAAGCATACTCAAACAAACAATTTATTCAAATCATGCTCAAATCATATTTACACCCAAATTTTAAATCCATAAAATTTCATGCTTGCAACCTTAGCTCTAGATGCCATTGTTGAGTTTTTATTAGGTCCCAAGATCAAATCAATGCATGAAAACATGAGTGAATACATCAACGGAGGTAGCGGAATACTCACATCGATCGGTTGAGTCGATTTGGAGACGAACGAAGCAACAAAACTCACTGCCATGGGTGCAAATCTGCTGCAGTCCACTGTCTTCAAATTTCAGTTTTGAGCTGAGAAAACGGAGCTCCAAGCCTCGTCTAACGGATCCCGGCTCATGGGCGAACCTCCCTACCACCTTCGCAAGACTCGTATGTGTGCTAGCACATGAATTTTCACCATGAAATCCACTCTTGCTTCCCTATGGCTCACGACATTGGCTTCAAAACCAGTAACTTTGGGTGTTGGGCGTGAGCAAGAAGAGAGGAAATGGAGAGAGAAGAGATTTGTGTTAATTGAATTTGATTTGCATTTCAAGTGTATCTTATACACTTTAGTGAATTCCAAATGCATTTGCTTTAAATTGCATTTCATTTTCTTTAAAAGTCAAACCATTAAAGCAAAACACTATGCATATCAACTATTCACATGTCACTCAAGTCACATCTACTTTAAGTCATGTCTCAAGTCTTTTCAATCAATCAATCACATCACTCAAAGTGACGTTTGATTGACGCTTGATGCGACTGATTGATTTGACGCTTGATGCGACTTGCGACGCCGCACTCGAATTCGAAATACGAATGCGCTCGCAATCACACTCGGGCTCGGGTTCGCTAATTCTAAATTAACGATTTTTTCCGTCGCGTCGTAATTAAATGATTACGCCTAGCGAATTCACTATTCACGTCGCTAACGAATTAATTCTAAATTAATTCGTTCGCCCGAATTAAAATCTAATTTTAATTCCGCGTCGAAATCTAATTTCGTTTAATATATCGAATATATTAATTTACCGATTAATTACAAATTAATCGTTATCTCTCTCTAGACGATATTTTATCCTAGATAAAACATCTCCGTAATTAATCGTAGATTAATTTTCTCTCGCTTCTATATAATCCCAGATTATTCAAGAGTGCGAGTTGTGCGTCATCGGTGGATTATCGGGAAGCGACCCATGAGATCTCCGGATAAGTTAGCTATAAATACGGTCGTCGGTGTAACCGAATCACGTACGTACCAAGTACTACGTTCTATCTATTTCTACGATACGATTTACGAGACAAGGTCGACTCCTAGCAAAGTACCAAGTCTACCCAATTCTCCGGATATATCCTTTTAAGAATATTTAGATCTATATCAAGCGTAGTATACTAATGTATTGTGTGTATCGGCCCAGTATCGGATAGTCACGTGCTAGGGCTGGGGCTGGATAAGTGTCTACCCCGTCCGAAACACATATCAGATGTCTGGTAACTAGTCTCTATAATCGGATATTCATGACCTGGTCATAATATCACGATTGGATGCGCATCACTTAAGAGCACTAATACCGTATCCTGTGTGACATCATCTCCACTATGACTGGAGTGATACTTCCGTCTCGACATCACACCCAATACTCTACGACTCTCTGATAAACCCAGAAGTGGTGAACACAGAACCTGGTCAGGGCCCCCAACCACCAAAACCAAAGTTTATCGATTATCGTAAGTATTAGCGATCCAAGTCTCAGGTTAAGACTATACACACCTACCTCGATTTCGGCCTCCCATAGACACATAGTCATAATACCAATGGGATTCCGAGGGGTCTATCCAGAGCGAAGCTGTTTCCCGTACCATCGGTGAAACACGACCTCCTATCGCACTTGCATAAGTCTCCAACACTTATATATATGAGAACTATGTCGTTGTGCCCTCACAACGCACACAAGTGCAATACTAGCCTATTCCGCATTATCGATGTCCAGTCTCGATAATACTACGGCTAGGGATATTTAATGATTAATCCTTCATGGACTGATACTGTCTCATATCATCTCAATCCAGGAACTAATCATAGGGACCTCTCTTCATTTATATATCTATGGTGATCTAATCACAAATGATGAGAGTGCAATTTCCTTATTACATAGTTAATTTGCTACAACAACACAATGATCTGTGCAAATAGTGACGCTATGGGTCATATTATCCAACAGTTAGCACGCCAGGTACGGCATGTGGACTATTCAGACTATCGTGGCTCTCTAGGTACGGAGATGTCACTGTGACAACCTAGGTACGGGGTTAGTATTCAGACATTTGTGGCACTCTAGGTACGGAGTCGTCACCGCGACACCCTATGTACGGGGTTAGCATCCAGACATTTGTGGCACTCTAGGTACGGAGGCGTCACAGCGACACCCTAGGTACGGGGTTAGCATCATCTGTGGCACTCTAGGTACGGAGACGTCACTGCGACACCCTAGGTACGGGGTTAGCATCATCTGTGGCTCTCTAGGTACGGAGACGTCACTGCGACACCCTAGGTACAGGGTTAGTATCATCACTGTGGCACTCTAGGTACAGAGACGCAACCGCGACGCCCTAGGTACGGGGCTTAGCACCATCAGTTCAGAGCAACAGGCAAACCAGGTGACAGTTGGCGAGCCAGGTAAGTAAAAATGCATTGCACGAACTTTGATAGGATTGTCATTGGCACACACTGAACAAATCCATCAAAGTGGGGGCGACTGTAGGTATTGCATTTTTGCATATCAGCCCAATGATGAGTCTCGTATGGAGGCACCACCTTTTTAGTTACGGAAGTCGCGGAAAGTGGTCGTCGAAAGGGAAAGGTCAAGAATTGACATTATGTGGATTTAATTCGCTCGTTTTGCTTCGGGTTAGTTCGTCGGGTTTCCGTTTCAAAATTATCCTCGCTCTTTCTCGCACCTATTCTCTCTCTTTAATTTTCCATGCTTGTGGACCCTTCGACTTCCGTGCAAAATTAAAATTCACCAACCAATTAAATTAATTGAATTAAATTAAATCATTAAAAAATACCAACCAATTAAATAATAATTTTAACATAAATAACGGATAACTAAAACAGAAAATAAAATACGCCCTTCGCACATTCCGTACACACACATAAATTAACAAATTAACAAATCACTCACCCCACCACTCAATCCCAAATTCGGCCACCCACTTTCTTTTATTTATTTTATTCTTTCCACCAATTTGTCAACAACACATGCAACCCCTTGTCTCTTTCACACGAACTTCCTGCCACCTTTCTTTCTTTTTGTTTATTTATTTCTCTCTCCCACTTTCTTTCAAAAATAAAAGAAACCAAATGCATACATGCCCATGTGAACCACTTGCCCTTTACAAACAACAACAAACCCATTCAATCCACAATTGTCAAACCCTCCAATCATCCACCGATTTGTTTCTTGTCACTGCCTCCTTGATTCCATGATTCACGCCCTTGATCACTCCAACCAGCCGACTTACACGCACATGGACCACACAGCATGATCAATCCTTAACCAACTCATCAATAATCATCTCCATCATTCATCAACCCTAGGAACCACATGAAGACAGCCCTTAATTTCATCAATCATCTAGGAGCCAACAACTGATCATGACTCTTCACCATCTTCATCAAACTACACCATGATCTTCATCACCACACCCACGGCCAAGCCCTAATCTACCCTTCATTATCATGATTAAAAACACGAACTGCATCTTCATCCATCAGGCCATTATTAGCTCCATACTTCTCGGCTCACTGCACGTGAACAAAAGGACCACGATCTCAGGACTTCACAAGCAACTGACCATTAACCATCATCTCGCCTGAATCAACCAAGAACACCATCATCAATCACCACATCCCTCTCGGCTGGGCATCAATCTCTTCATCAGTGATCTTCATCACTCTCGGCCAGGAGGGGAGCCAAAGGAGTCCCACGATCAGGCAATTTGGGACCCCTTCTCGGCCTGACCACGAACCTTCATCAAGCTGTTCATCATCAGCCCATTCATCGTGAATCACCAGCAACCCTTATGTCCCTAAGCTCCTCCAAACTGTCACCATAACCGAAGCACTCGGCTGTCCCTAAACCCTCATTAGCCGAGTACTCCACAGCCCTACACACATTGCCTACTCACGGCAACAAACACACCCCATGCACTACTCACACTGCCGCACAAACCACTCCCCTAAAACCAACCCATGCACACGTAAAAGTGACCTCCATAAACTGCCCTAATTCATGCAAATAAACCTCTTCAAACTGCCCCCTCATGAAACCCCATAATACACGAGCCACTCAAACCTATAAAATACGCCACCTTCACTGCTGAGAACAAACCATGCACCAAACCCTTCACAAACTGACTTCACGTAACACCAACCCTTCACACCTTCATGCACGCAAAACAGCCACTGCCGAGCTTACTGCCCCCTCATGAAACCCCATAATACACGAGCCACTCAAACCTATAAAACACGCCCTTCATGTCTCGGCCGTGATCAACACACCAAACCCCAATTCACTTGATCATCACCTAAAGTCCCCCTCAACTCAAACATACACAGCATCAACACGTCCAGCCAAACCATCAATCATCCCATGCATGCAGCCCACTGAATGCACGCACAAAGCAGCCCAAACTCACTCAGCCAACACGTAGTAATTGCCCCTTCACCCACGCAACAACCCTCTGCCGAGCCCTCAAATAGCACACTTGCTCCTCACACATTGCCACTCTACTACGCCTGAAACAGAAGCCCACAACGCCACCTAGCCTTCACTACACTCACGTCCTTCCACACAGCCACATTCACGTACCCACTTTATTGCCTGCACACGCCACTATCGCCCAAAAGCTGCCCTCCACTACAAGCAAAAACACGCCTAGCCTAACTGCACACCACACCACAAACTACCACAAAAGGACAACCCTCACACCAGCTGGCCGCTTCAACCTTCACGCTCAACTCATAAACCCATAGCCATCACACCCTTAAGCCACGTTGCCTCATCAACGCACCTGGCAGAACACGTTGCAGCCCTCTCATCAAGCTTCACGCATGCAATCATCGACCGACCCCTCAAGAAACCAACTTAATGCATACACTACTCACAAGCCACGCAACTGCCCCTTAAACACCTCACTGAACAGCCCCTTTACAGCCCTAAAATCACACGAAACAGCCCCTTCACAACCTCTAACTACACCCAAAAATAGTCCAGAAACCGCTCCAAATAGTGACGAAAACTGAGCCCATAACAGCCCACAATTGAGCCTCCATGCATGCACATGCATGCGAGAAACAAGATCCCTCATGCACACGTGAAGTTCCCCCCATGCACACCTGATAACTCACCCAGACTAACCCAAAAACAACCTGAGGGATAACCTAAAAATTACAGTGGAATGAGATAAAACCGTGAGCGAAACAGAGAAAATAGCGGGTTGAAACCGCAAGTGAAAACGGACAAAACAATAGAAACAGCAAACCAGAGAAAACAGCGGAAATAGTGAATAGTGAAAATAGTAAAAACAGTGGACATTGAGAACAGTGGAATGATAACCCTTCCGGCACCGCAGAACGCACTCCCGGACAGCGACTAAAAGGTAAGACCTGAGGGCACCTTTTTATTTATCATCTTTCGTTTTATTTTATTTATTTTAAAATATTATTGCATGAGTATTGTGGATTGAGGCATGATGTGATTGTTGGATGAGCGGGATATGTGTTCCCTTTTGTGGTATATCGGATGGAAACCCGGACGTAAATTCCATAGCCGATTCCGAATGGACGGTAGTATGGTCTGCACTCGGGATACAACGCCACGTACCACTTAAGATATACATATCTCGTTTCATCTAGATTTGTATTGGAGCATGTTATAGTTCTAGGTTGTTTTATTTATTATTCAAAGCATGATTTAATTTAGTTCGTTATTTATTAGTTAAAGCATATTTAGGTTGTTCTTTATGCATGTTATTAGTTTATGATGTGTTTGGATAATGATTTATTCATGTTGATTTAATGGTTCAATATGCTCGTGGTGTTACATTGCGTGGAGTTATTTGGATGAAAGCATGTTAGATCTAAGTACCCTTGAGTATGATTATTGAGTAGACTTGGTTAAAATTACACAAATCCATCCATTACAATTGACATAAGTAAGGGACCATTCCGAACTCAACGGTTTGAGGTCTTCCATTGCGAGGGGTGAGTGCGGCCTTAAATCATTTTCCCGGTTCACACCGGGTGGCGACTCCATTATTCTCCGGTTTAGTCCCCCGCGGGCTACTCGGTACTCCCAACTAGGCCCCGAGCCCGGGACAGTATGCGTCGCCCAGTTTCTGTTATCGACAATAACCTTTAGTTTAATTATAATTTCCATATTATAATTACGGGAGATTAATCTAAACTACAATAATAAAAGCTTCATCCTTCCCCCAGCGGAAATTAAACTACTAAACATAAAATAAAATAAAATAAAATAAACTATTACTATTACTGAAAATAAAAATGCATAAATTAAAATACTGAAAATAATTACAAACGAGATGCAATCCTTAAATTTCTTACAAAAACCTAAAGAAAGCATGAGAATTACAAATATGATATTTATAGGCAAATCTAAAGGTTTCCACCAATTTCTCCACCAATTGCTTCACTAAACACTCCACCAAACATGCCACAAAATCCTCCACCAAACATTCTACCAAACATGCCAAAAAACACTCCATAAAATACTCCACCAAATAAGCAAGCAAGTTTGGTGGAAGTTTGACAATTGTAAATTTTCATTTTTTTTTTTAATTTTTGATAATGACTTTAGTGATTACACAAAACACACTAGATTATTCTCAATTTCAGTTATGCAAACTTCCGAATTCGAAAATAGTTAAAACTTCAATGTTGAGTGTTTTTAATATGGAACATGAATAAGCTCAATCGGATATCAGATGAAAAAGTTATGGCCAAAATACTAAACTTGTGAAAAACTGAAATTTAGGCCTACAATGCGTGACGCGTACAGTAAATTTTCGTTTTTGCCTATTTTTGCTCTAGATTTCATCATTTTAGTCCCGAGTTGATTCCATTAAGTTCCAATTTTATTTTAATCGGTAAAATAGACAAAAACAAATCAAAACATTCATAAAACTCGAGAAACTATACAAAATATTAAGTGAAATGGGCTTGTAAAATGTGATATATTTTCCGCTCATCACACCCCTAAACCTAACAATTTCCTAGTCCTCGAGCAAAAAAAAAAAAAACAATAAACAACTAAAATTAAATTTAATTAAGCCACTTTCATAGGGATCACGATTGCATTTAGCATATACAACAAACCTTTAAACCCCTAGGTGTCCCTAGTGGACGAGTTGTAGTCTCGTGAGGGCTTACAGTGATGATACCACAAACGTCAAACTTATGCACACAAAAGAAAAAAGACAAGAGAAAATGGAAAAGGGAACGAAGAAGTTAGTGACTAAACAAGTGAAACTTCTTATCCAAGTTAGTAGTTATTTTCTTTCTTTCTAAATTACCAAATAAGTAAATTCTCCGATTATTTTTACAATTCTCCATAGACACAGCTAACAAGGTATTAATCAAGTCATTTTGCCCACAATATTCATAAGTGTATTTGAAAGAGAGTAATATTTTTGTCATAAAGTTATATCAAAATTCACACCTTTTTAGCAATAGATTTTTTCTTTTCCTTTTTTTTTTTTTTTTGCATAAAATAAAGAAAGCAACATCTTCAATTCATGTAACGAGCTTTGGGCAAGTGACTCCCAAACCAGTTGGCTTTAGGGCACTAGATGTTAAGACACCCATACGGACTTAATTACTCAGATTTCAGATGTTTTTTTTAATGTCTTTGATCCATGTAGCGATTTTTGGGCCAGTGACTCCCAAGCCAGTTGGCTTTAGGGCACTAGGTGTTAAAACACCCATACAGACTTAATGACTCTGATCTTAGACCTTTTTTTTTTTACACACTTTTTCTTTTTCTCTTTTTTTCCCATTGCTTTTTTAGATGCTTCTTCCAATTAAACTAGAGCACTGAATATTACAAACTTGTCAATTACAACTCATGTTCGTATGTTACCATGCATGTTGATAATACCTGTCAACTGAGGATATAAAGATCCATTTTAGTCAGTTTTATGGAGAATTCATAAATTAAATAATTCAAAAGGAAATAAACAAAAATTAACTTGTTACAAAATAGGTCGAGATACGTCTCAGGAGTGGAAATTCCTTACACAGCTATCTCACACCAATTTCACCAAATTAGTCAAATAAAAACATAAAAACACAAAATATTTTTTTAATTTTTTTTTAAATTTTTATTTTTCTTTGAACTTTTCAAAAAAATTTTGACTAAAAATCAAATAAAAACAACACACAAAAATACTAGTCAACTATTTCCCTCCCTAAACATAAATGAGACATTGTTCCCAATGTCTTAAAAAGTAAAAGAAAAGTTTAAAAGATAGTACATGGTTAGCTGAAATTCTACATTTAAAAGGAAAATTTAAAGGTTAAGATCCAGAATTTTCTGACGCTTCTAACCACAATCATTATCGGACCAATTTATCTTGCAAATGATAGGGTCAATTTGTGGTTCAAAGGCTAAAATTTGGTCAATTAAATCTGGGGCAGTTCTGGCAGTGAAGAGGAGTTCTTTTACAGGTTTTGACACGAACCCATTTCACTGGGCGTCATCAAGAAACACACAAAGAAAATCATAAAATCCATCAGCGTTAAACAGTCCAATCGATTTTTGGTGTATGTTCAAGTTTGCCCAAGATAGCACTATAAAAATTTCCTCCATTGTGCCTAGTATCTTCCAAAGGATGATTATTAGCTAAACAATAAAATAAATCATGAAAGGTCAAAAAGTCTGAATCCTGTCGGCGAAAATAAAGATAATTACAAAAGAAAAGCAAATCAAAGCAATTATTAAGACAACAGAATTTTGTACGCAATATGCCACTCGCTTGGTATATAAATCCATTAGGATGCGTCTCAAGAATTCATTCCTTACTCAGCCATCACTAATGAATTAGCTCTCATCTTTGTGATTGCCAAACACCATTCCTCTTATCTTGTTTTACCTTAAATGCTCCATTTATGCTTTTCCCTGAAAATATCACACAAAATTAAAAATTCTACAACATGTATACACAAAATATGAAAACATAAATTATAACAAATTGCTTGGGTTGCCTCCCTACTAGCGCTAAATTTTTCATCTTCAGCCGGACTTGACTAAAATCCATCTGTCAATGAGGCTTCAACTTTGTTTTGGATGTCTGATTAAAGATAATCCCATGAGCGTTTCTTTTGAAGGGTCTCTTCCAATGGTAAAGTGGAAAAAAGTATTTTGACCCATTCAGTGTTTGTGCCACTTTCTTAATCTTTGTCACTCCAATGGTTCTTGAAAAGAAAGAAAGAAAATCAGGAGGTCTCGTATGGTGATTGACTTTGAATGGAAGTTTCATTCTTTCAAGCTTTTGGGTGATATCTTTGATCTGTACTCTCCAAAACAGTGATGTTTTACCTGAATGCACTAGATCTTCAATAAAGTTTGACATTTGCTCTTCTATTTGCTATGTTTCTTGCTTTTTCTCCATATTTTCTTCACAGATGTATTTTAGGATTTTCGCATTGAGTTCTTCATCTGTCATGTGTGAAATGCATGCTCCATAAGTGTCAACCTGAGGATGTAAAGATGTGACTGATTTTAGTTCTTCATCCTCTGAGGTTGATGTGACTGGCTTAGGTAGATCTTCTTTAAACATTTGTGCAATGAATGCTCTAAAATCTTCAATCGGAGGATGTAAAGATGTGTTTGTCTGTAAGCTTTTATCCTCTGTGGTTGGTATAAATGGTTCGGGTAGCTCTTATTCAAACATCATTGCAATGCATGCTCCAAGATCTTCAATTTGAAGATACAGAGTTTCATCCTCAATTTCTGTTTGTACAAATAGTTCTGCTTCTTCATCCTCGTCAGAATCAGAATAATAAAAATCAAACAAAGACTTTGCTGGTTTGGGCTCCTGAACTGATACCTCTGGTTGTTGATACTGCTCAGCCTCTTCCTCTGTTAAAGTGTCACCGTGAAATGCTTGGTACTCGAAGGCTTCGTCAGTTTCATCTGAAAATGTTTCTTGAGGTATGTAGTTCTAATTTTCTGTTAATTGTCTCGTTTGATCTGTCAATCTCTGAATAAATGTTGATTCTCTCTGAATACTTCCGAGTTGATTCTGGAATATTTCAAACATTGTATCCAACTTTTCATCTTGTTTCTTGAACCAATCTTTGAGCATGTCAATCATCTGATCTTCCTCTGATGGTTCAGGTTCTTGATGAAGATCATAGGTGGATGGTGGATAAGATGGAGAATAAGGTTTAGTGAAATATGCTGGTTCTTCGTACCTTGAAGGATTCTGATAATTCTCCCACCCAGAATTGTAGTAATGATTAATGCTCGGGTGGTTACCATCACATATCTCACACCTCCTTATTATTTTCTGATATGGTTGAGCATATGTGTTGAATTATTTTGACATCCAGAGATAGTTGTTAGGCTGGACAACATGCCTCAGAAAATCAGACTGTTTCTCCCTGATTTGGGATGTATCTTCACCTCGTAAAACTCGTAATTCATTTATCACCCAACTAAGATCCATGTCAACCACCTGAAAAATAAAAAGAAAGAAATAAAAATTACAGATAAAAATAATGAAAATTAGATACAAGTAAATTAGATAGATTTAAAATTAATAACTCAAGAAAAATAAGTCCCCGACAACGGCGCCAAAAACTTGACCGTCGTAATCACAGACGTATAACACAAGAACACGTATCATTCAAGTAGTATAAAAATATCTATCACACGAGGACTTAATTCCTACTGTTGTTATTAATTATTGATACTATTTATTTACATGTATTTTATTGAGGGAGAAGAGAATGATTGCTTGATTGGTTGGTTGAATGTGGAATTTCTAAATAAATAAATAAAAATATAAAAGAAAATACTAAGGAAAATAAATAAAAGAAAAAAATATCTAGGGTCATGATTCCAAACAAAATTATTCTAATGATGAATTGATTCTCTAATATATGTGCAATAAATTAGTTTGCTAGCCTGGAACACGAAGATATGCAAAAGCGTCTGTTGATGGTCAGATGCAAACACCCAAATAACCTAATTAATCATATGTCTATGTTAACCAATTTACCCGAATTTATTAAGTTCAAGTTCCAAAAATGGATACCCCCGCTCAACAGGTATATGTCTATCCTGTAAGGAAATCTATTAAAGGGTTATCTAACCTCAAAGAAGATCATGGGGGATTGAATCTAAGGCTGAAACCTAAAATCCTTTCGTCAAGTTCATTTTAAGTTTACCACATCAATCTTATTGGTGATCAGGCAACAAGAAGCATTAAGCTTAAGATTCAATAAACAAACTAAAGAATTATCCATTATATAATTAAATCAATTACTAAGCCTGTAAATATTGTGTTTCATCATTTCCCTTGAATAAAAATAAAATATTGGGGTTAGGGGATCCACTTTTACTATTTCTAATTTAGAAATCTCCCTTATTATTATATAGAAATTATCACTAATTTTACCAACCAACCATATAGGCGGTATCCTGATTAAGTCAGATTTTCAATTAATTCCACCCAACCATAAAGGCCATGTCATTATTTGTCCATAAACCAGCCATATAGGTGGTAATCATCTATCACCTAAAGATCGACCATATAGGCGGTGTCACATTATGTCAAATAAATAAAACCAGCCATTAAGGCGGTATAACCTTTTGTTTAAATTATAATTTCCATATTATAATTAAGGGAGATTAATCTAAACTATAATAATAAAAGCATCATCCTTCCCTCAGCGGAAATTTAACTACTAAACATAAAAGAAAATAAAAGAAAATAAACTATTACTATTACTGAAAATAAAAATGCATAAATTAAAATATTAGAAATAAATACAAACAAGATGCAATCCTTAAATTCCTTACAAAAACCTAAGGCAAGCATGAGAATTACAAATGAAATGGCTTGGTATTTATTGGCAAATCTAAAGGTTTCCACTAATTTCTCCACCAATTGCTCCACCAAATGCTCCACCAATCATGCCACAAAATCCTCCACCAAATATTCCACCAAACATGCCACAAAAACTCCACCAAACAAGCAAACATGTTTGGTGGAAGTTTGACAATTGTAAATTGTCATTTTCCATTTTCCATTTTTTTTTATAATGACTTTAGTAATTACATAAAATACACTCGATTATTCATCTATTTCGACCATGTAAACTTCCGAATTCGAAAATAGTTAAAACTTCAAAGTTGTAGAATTTGATTCTTCTTTAATCTGGAACTTGAATCAGCTCAATCGGATATCAGATGAAAACGTTATAGCTAAAATACTAAACTTGCGCAAAATTGAAATTTAGACATGCACTTCGTGACGAGTACATTAAACTTTTACCTCCGAATTTCATCGTTTTAGCCCCGAGTTGATTACATTAAGTCCTAATTTTATTTTTATCTGTAAAATAAACAAAAACACATCAAAACATTCATAAAACATGAGAAACTATACAAAATATTAAGTGAAAGAGGCGGTAAAATGTGATATATTTTCTGTTCATCACATGTACTGGTCTTAGTGGATTTCACAAACCGACCCATGTTAGTAAATCTTGACCAAGAACTTCATTTAAGGATATACCTCTTATAGTATGCTTCCCAATGTCAATTACAAACTACGTTGTAACTGCGCACTATATTGTAAATCCTAGGGTCTTTATCTAATTTATATATATATCACTAAACTAGATTTAATTTCGATCTAATCGTAATTAGATCGAATAAGTGTATAAAAGACAAGGGTGCTACAATTAAATTAGTAATATTATGGAAAATGAAATTGCCCGTATTTATGAATCGGGCATAAATTCTATCCAGATTGGCACTCCAAGCACCAACCCTAACAATTTCTCCCACTTGCTATAGTGTCAATCTATGATATCATATACACATCTTAATGTGTATTGCATACTCATGGCCTTCAAGAGCTCACTAGCACTCAAGAGGTAGGCAACAACAAGTAAGTCCGCTTTACAAATCGAGTCTGTCCAACAAACCCAACCGTTTTCCTTAGCTAGCATCATTCATATTTCCTAGAATCCAAATTCCACATCAATATGACTCAGACGCTATATTAGTATTGTGTTATTCCTACTAAGTTGTCTATGTATTTAGAAATCAAATCCAAATACTATAAAACAATCGCATACACAAAACTAATATCAAAACTTCTAATCATTGAAGTCACTATGCAACTTCATAAGTCAATACTTCGAAAGTTGCAATTGATTCCACTAATACAGTAGAATCAATGATGACACTCGCACTGCATCTTTTCTGACTTTATATGATATAGACCATCTAATGTCATAATTAGGATCAAAACTAATCTGACCTTATGGTTGCTGACTAAATTCTCCAATGAATAAGAAACTCGTTCTTAATATCTCATAGATAATAAAGAACTTGTTCTAAGACACATCATATGGTCTACAAGCATATCAAAATAACTCGTAACAATTACGATTAAAATGATATCTCTAATCGTATACAATATAGTATCCATTATGCCATCATCGTGTTGGACAATTATGACCCATAGCGTCACTATTTGTACAGATCATGGTGTTGTTGTACAAATTAACTATGTGACAAAGGAGATTGCGCTCTTATCATTTGTGATTAGATCACCTAGATGTATAAATGATGAGAGGTCCTTATGATTTGTTCCTGGATTGAGAATGATATGAGACAGTATCAGTCCACGAAGGATAAATCATTAAATATCCCTAGTCAGAGTATTATCGAGATTGGACATCGATAAATACGTAAAAGACTAGTATTGCACTTGTGCGCGTTGTGAGGGCACAACGGTATAGTTCTCATATATTTGGGTATTGGATACTCATGCAAGTGAAATAGTAGGTTGTGTTTCACCGATGGTACGGGAAACAGCTTCGCTCTGGATAGACCCCCTCGGAATTCCATTGGTAGTATGACTATGTGTCTATGGAAGTCCGAAATCAGGGTAGGTGTATTTAGTCTTAACCTGAGACTTGCACCGCTAATGCTTGCGACAATCAATACACTTTGGTTGCGGTCGTCCAGGGCTTTAACAGGTCTATGTACTCCAATACTGGGTATATTGAGAATCGTGGTATATTGGGTGTGATGTCAAGACGGAAGTATCACTCCAGTCATAGTGGAGATGATGGTCACGTAGGATACGGGACTGGTGCTCTTAAATGCTGCAGCTATCAGGAAAAAATGACAAGGTTAGATTTATCCGATTATAGAGACTAGTCACAAGACATCCGACATGTGCTTCGTACGGGGCAGACACAATTCCAGCCTCAGGCCTAGCACGTGATCATCCGATACTGGACAGAAATATGAAATACTACGTATACTATGCCTGATACAGATCCTTTATTCTTGTAAGGATATTTCCAGAGAATTGGGTAGGCATGGCGATTTGCTAGAGGCCAACTGTAGGCATTGTATTTTTTGCATGTGAAACCCGATGATGAGTCTCAGTCGGAGGCACTACCTTTTTTAGTTAAGGATATTGCGGGAAATGGTCGTCGGAAGAGAGTCGGTATTTCGTTAGATTTTTATTCACTTGTTTTGCGTCAAACTCACTTGTTGGACCTCCGTCTAGAGCACATTTGGCCTAAAAAACCCGTAAACCTTTTAATCTTGGCCCAAACCCACTCACCAAACCAACACAACACCTAACCCACCATCACCAAGCCCACGCCCACACCTATCTAGGCCCACATGCCCATGGCCTCTAAAATACACCCAAATATTAAATTAAATATTAATTAGATAATGTAATTGAATTAAATAAAATAATTAAACCATTTACCAATTTAAATAAGACATTAAATAAAATCATACCAAATTAAAATATTGTAACTTTCTAACTTAAAATATTATATACTAAATTAAAGAAATATTATGCCTAATTAAAATCAATCATAACCAATTAAAATATTATATGCCTAACTTAACAAATATCATGCCAAAACAAAACAAATCAAATATACAACCTTCCTAATTAGCAAAATTTTATCCCCACAATCAATCAAATCCTTTCCTTGTTTGACACCAAATCCAATCCATTCCTTGTGAGACAAGGGGAAACCCTAGCCATTCTCGATATAAACAACAACAAATTGCAACCCTTGGGTCCTCTCTCTTCAACCCTCCTCACTCCTCACGGCCAAAAATAAAATGAAACACAAACCCTAACCCTTCAGCGCATCCCTTCTTTCCACAACCCCACGTAAAAACCAAACCTAATAAACAAAACACTCAGACCTCTCTCAAACCGTGACAAGCCAACAAAACAGCCTAAACCTTAAATCAAGAACACCTTCAACGCTTAAGCCATCTGCCCCACTAACACATAGAACAACCACCCATAAGCTCTCTGCCCTACTAACACATAGCCCTTCCATAAAACACTCGTCCAATACCTTCATCAGCCCCTGTCTGTTCACGCCACAGCCCTTACGAATTCTGCCATCTCACTCACACCCACGTAGCAAATAATCATCAACCCATATACTGCCCCCCTCGAGCCACGTTACCAAGCAAAACTGAGCTCACCACACGTCCATAAACAGCCCCCCAAAAAACTACCCAGACTATACTTTAAAACTGTTCCGCAAACTGCCCAAAACTGCACCCCGAAACTGCCCAGTTCAGCCACAAATCAACCCAGAAACTGTCCAGTAAAACAGTCCAGAAACCGCCCAAAATAGTCCCCGAAACACCCAAAACAGTAGCCTTAATAGACCTGAAATAGTGACCATAAAATACACCTGAAACAACAATAAAAAGGAGCAAAAACAGTGACTTGAGCAGTGAAACAGCGAAGGAAAATGCGAACCAGTGAACCGGGAAAGTTAAGGAGCTTTAACCCTTCCGATCTCCGTAAAACGCAAGTCCGAAAGTCGACAAAAAAGGTTAAACCTGAGGGTATTCTTTCACATCCATTTTTTTTATATTTTTACTGTTTATTAAATCTCATTCGCATGATTATTGTGAAGTGATGCATGTTGTGGCCCTTGAATAGATAAATAATGCATGTCTTGTGAAATGATGTATGTTGTGGCCTTTGAATAAAACGGAAAATGTGTCGCCTCTTGTGGTATATAGGATGGAAACCCGGACGTAAATTTCATAGCCGATTCCGAATGGACAGTAGTATGATCTGCACTCGGGATACAACTCCATGTACCACTTAAGCAAAGGACGCATATTTTGTTTTATGTTGTTTTGATGTGTTTATTATTCGTTATTTAATTTCTGTATATTATTTATTTATGTAATGATGAGATAAGCGCATGGGCCCAGTAAGCGTGATGAAAGGTCCTCTAATTAAAGGGGTTAAAATCCTTTACCACGATGCTTCACCGTGCCGGACGATGTATATTCGATTGGATGTAAGATATGTTCAATCGGGTATACGAAATCCGATATCTTTGTATTTACTTTTGTTTCATATATATGCATTGTGTTAATTGCGCATGGGCTTAGTAAGTGCAATGAAAACCCTCTAATTAAAGAGGTTAAAATCCTTTTCCACGATGCTTCACCGCGCCGGACGATGTATATTCGATTGGATGTGAGATATGTTCAATCGGGTATGCGAAATCCGATATCTTTGTATTTACTTTTGTTTCATATATATGCATTGTGGTAAATACGCATGGGCTTAATAAGTATGATTAAAGGTCCTCATGTCGAGAGGTTAAAAGCCTTTACCACGATGTTTTGCCGCGCCCCTTATCATGTCTTGTATCTCTTGTTTGCACATCATTACTTTATCGACGCATGCATTTCATTCCAAAGCACATTGGCTTATTATGTTGGATGAAAGGTTCTCCATTTGGGGAAGAAAAGCCTAAAAGGCTACCTTTGTGACAACACTTTACCGCGCCTTTTATTCCGCAATTCACTTTATGACATTTCCTTGCATAATCATGCATCACGTACAATATGTTTAATCGAACACTTGAAGTCTTAAATAGATATAGGCACACATTGCATTTCTCTTCTTTCACTCTCATTAGCCATCTTCTTTTGCATCGCATCATAACACGTTCATTTTAATGTATGGTTACATCTTTAGTTGCCTCTTTACATGTTGTATGTGAATTGCCTATTTAATCATCTCTTCATCATGCATTTGAATTTGTCTCTTTATTTATCCCTTCACATTATGCAGTTATTTTGACCCTCCTTAATATGCATGTTCGTATAATCACTATTTGTTCTTGCTTCCGTAACGCGTTTATGTTTGCCATATCTTGATTTTCCTTATATTGCATGCCAATATCACTAAGGTTTATTTGTGTTTATATATGCATGAATGTTAAATGTTTGTGAAGTTTTATGCTTGTCGTACCTTGATTCTCCTTATATTGCATGCCAATATCACTATGGTTTATTTGCGTTTGTATATGCATGAATGTTAAATGTTTATGAAGTTTTATGCTTGTTATTGTAATGACTTATTTTTAAGCATGCGAACTTAGTCATGGGAATTGTTGTATGGACTAAATCTAGGTCACCTTTGGGTATTTATTGCATAGATTCGATTAATTCATTGCACAAATCATATCATCACAAGTGACATAAGTAAGAGACCATTCCGAACCCCAACGGTTTGAGGTCTTCCCTTACGAGGGGTGAGTGCGGTCTTAAATCTTTGTCCCGGTTCACACCGAGTGGCGACTCCATCATTCTTCGATTTAGTCCCCCGCGGGCTACTCTGTACTCCCAACTAGGCCGCGAGCCTATAATAGCATGCGTCGCCCAGTTTCTGTGTCCCACAGTCTGGCGACTCCATTGGGGATAGAGAATCGGCCCCGAAATAATGTCTTGTAATATTATGATTTGTGCTTTAAGTTAACTGTTCCTGTAGTGGGTTGAAATGGGTGTAATCAAAGGCATTGTTAAGGCTAGGTGATGGTTCGATGTCTTCCTTCACTCACTACCTTTTCATAAGGAAAAGCTGTGAAGACACCGAGATAATCATTACTTGTAGCTTGTTATGACAGACTAGTTTGGAGGACTTGTTGTTATTCCTGACACCAAGCGATAAGAGCCTAAGAGGCTTGGGTACTTAAGAGAGCCTCGCTCCACCCTCCCTCTGGGGAATCTACAACGGAAAATCCATTCGACAGTTAGTCACACGCCATGACTTGTTGGCACGTACTTTTAGGGTATAAAAAATGTGCGCTCACTTGGTTGCTCGAACTCTTGAGTGGGGAGACCTAGTTGTGGGCAATCCTTCGCCAGCAAGAGTCTTTGTCTATACTCTCACGAACCCACCCATAGACCGGGGGTTGTATGGCTAAAGTAACAATTATTTCCTTGAGCATGTGCTTGTGGACCATCCTCCTTTGGATGCAGTTGGAATTTTTATCAGAAATGAGAACTTACTGGGCCATTTAAACTGGGGCGAGTTCGTATCCTATGACCATTAGGCCCAAAGCTTCTGAAATATTGGTGGGCCACTCTATAGAAATTATTATTCTATGTTTGCATTACCTTTCTTTTATGCTTGTGTTTGGGAACATCATCGTTTGGATCAATTTGTCATGGGATGTGGGCTTGTTGGGCCATTTAAACTGGGACAAGAACGTATCTTATGATGATTGGGCCAAAAACTTCTAAAACGCCAATGGGCCATTATATGCTTGTGTTTAGGAACATTATCATTTGGATACGGTTGGACTTCTTGCCATGAGATGTGAGCTTGTTGGGCCATTCAAACTGGGATGAGTTCACTCCTATGACAGTTAGCCCAAAAGCTTCTAAAATGATAATGGGCCGAATTTGTGTGAAAATGTTGATGAATTGATGTCTTCCTTATATCGCATGCATCTTATTCATCTTATTCATACATATATCTTGTTGACACCATCTATGTCTATAAAAGACATCATAGATTCCCGTTGGGTTAGGGAAGAGAAACACCCACTAAAAGACGGTAAAAGGCATGAGTACATCAGAGAATGAGGTATCCCGTATGGATCAGTTTGAGAACAGTCTCGCCAAATTTACTGAACAGCTACAAGCCTTGACTACTACTGTGGCTGGTATAGTTGTACCCCGTGCTGGGGGAAGTTCTGAAAATATGAGGCGTGAGGAGCCTCCAAATGGGTTGGGGGATGATATCCCCACTTTTGATGACGACATGGCAGAATATGCAACAAGTCGAATGATTGGGTCTCAGGCAGAATTTCAGAAGCTTCGAGATCAGGTTGAAACAGTTACCCACAAAATAAGGGGTAAACATGAAGACTTGTTGGATTATGAGGCGTTGACCTTCGAAGAGTACTACATTGTAAATCCTACGGTCTTTGTCTAATTTATACATATCACTAAACTAGTATAAAAGACAAGGGTGCTACAATTAAATTAGTAATATTATGGAAAATGAAATTGCCCGTATTTATGAATCGGGCATAAATTCTATCCAAATTGGCACTCCAAGCACCAACCCTAACAATTTCTCCCACTTGCTATAGTGTCAATCTATGATATCATATACACATCTTAATGTGTATCGCATACTCATGGCCTTCAAGAGCTCACCAGCACTCAAGAGGTAGGCAACAATAAGTAAGTCCGCTTTACAAATCGAGTCTGTCCAACAAACCCAACCGTTTTCCTTAGCTAGCATCATTCATATTTCCTAGAATCCAAATTCCACATCAATATGACTCAGACGCTATATTAGTATTGTGTTATTCCTACTAAGTTGTCTACGTATTTAGAAATCAAATCCAAATACTATAAGACAATCGTATACACAAAACTAATATCAAAACTTCTAATCTTTGAAGTCACTATGCAACTTCATAAGTCAATACTTCGAAAGTTGCAATTGATTCCACTAATACAGTAGAATCAACGGTGACACTCCCACTCCATCTTTTCTGACTTTATATGACATAGACCATCTAATGTCATAATTAGGATCAAAACTTATCTGACCTTATTGTTGCTGACTAAATTCTCCATGAATAAGAAACTTGTTCTCAATATCTCATAGATAACAAAGAACTTGTTCTAAGACACATCATATGGTCTACAAGCATATCAAAATAACTCGTAATAATTACGATTAAAATGATATCTCTAATTGTATATAATATAGTATCCATTACGCCATCATCTTATGATGCATAAGATTGACTAGACATTCTAATCAATATCACTTTCGACATAAGAATCATCTTTTACGAAAGATGAATACTATATATATAAAAGATATTTTAACTATTAAACAATTATATTAACTGTCATACAAATATTCTTGCTGTGTCATTTATTAGATTATATCTAATGCACGACTAGTGGGAGTATCCCACGAGTCTCTTAGTTTTATATCATATATAAAACTTTATATGAAATATAACAAGACTGCTCCCACTACTTTCACGGAGAAAAGAAGAATTAAGGATATATAATACTTAAAAGAAATTTATACGCTCCCACTGACCCTACTGACAAATATGTATTCTCTATACTTCGATGAAACCAGACAATCTGACTAATATCAAAAACAGAGAACACAAATTTCCAGAAAGCTCACCTGAGTCTATAATAGGCTCTACAAGCTATTATATCAAATTGTGATCTTAGCAGAATACAAACTCTAAGGCCATTCTAGAATGAACTTCTTCAAACAAAGAAATCACAACGAATCTCTCATTCGAAGAAACTATTCAAGAATGCCACTTTGCATTCTTTAGCCAAAATATATAGTTTAATATCAACATTAACCAACAGATCTTTAATCGTTCAATTAGTGCGACTAGAGACAGGTTTTCTCAAAATCAATAATAGATTACTGAGTATAACTTTTCTCACTGTCATACTATAAAGGTCAAACCTTTAATAAGCTCACTTTGCTTTTGCTGCACAAATAATTTGCATATTTTATGAATGATTCATAACAAAAGCTCAATCAACTTCTAAACTTGATCATAGTAAGCTATGAACAATCTTAAATATATGGTTCAATACTATATTCCGGAATCGATATCAAATATCGCTCCCACTATAAGTTATAAGATAATTTTCTTCAATAAGAAAAAAACAGAATTATGAAGTATCAGATGTTTTATAAATGATTCTGACATCCTATTGGACTTATACAGAAGTTATCTAAGGGCCTTTTCATCTTATTAATTATGTAGTTCGATTTATAGTTTATCATTCTCACATTTGACTTTAATAAGTCAAATCTTTTCTGCAGTCGTCAACATCCAATGTTACACACCAAGAAATAAAACAATTCTGTTACTCGGGATCATAGAAAAGATATTCTATCAAATATAATATAATATTCTATTAAATAGAATAAATGATAAACTTTTACTTGTACCTCCAAGGCGCAAGTACTTTCAATTATATAACAATTATACAAAAGAAAGTTTCAAATCTCAAAATTTTCAAGATTCGAATTTTCTACTATTACATATCATATGCCTAACTGTAGAAACAAATGGAACCTTAATTAAAGAGATGAATTAGTGTTACTGGAGCATAACCCAAGAGTATTGAAAAACAATCCAGTAACACTCAATATCAACGAATCAAATCTATAAGATTCGACTACTCCCGCTGTCCAATTCCATTATTATGGAATCATAGAAGTTTAATATCGAGTGAGAATCACATTCATTAAATAACCTTAGAACCAATTGCCTTAAATTCATGTGTTTGATCATTTCAAACATCTTCGAACAATTCAAAGACTCACAATGAATTTTAAAGATATAGTTTTCAACACTACAAATAGAATATATTTGAACTATTCAAAACATCCTCGTCTCATCAGAAACATATTGCAAGTTCTCGAATAATTCAAAACGTTCAACATGTTTTTTGCTATTAGAAACATGTAACGAGTCATGACAAATCATTAACTGAGTTACGAAGTGAATAAAACTATCTAAGGAAATTTCTAATTCATTAAACTACATTTATCCAATGTATTAGTTTAACAAATTTGTAGTCCAATGAAAATCATTGGTTAAATGAGATTTAATCACATCCTGAATACAATATTAATTAAATGGATAAGGATATGTGATGTGATCTCATATCAAATCATCTTTTATCATAAGGAATAAGCATCTAATGCTCATATGATGAAACCTCATAAAGCACAGTTCTAAGTTATTTACTTAACTGAATATTTTCTTAATATTTATCTTCATTAATGACACTACTAGTTACTTTAAAATATGTAACAGCTGTTTATACAGAACAAGTAACTATCCAATAGTCACAAGTTCTGATATCAAATATCAAAAAAATTATTAAATATTATTTTAAATAACTAGACAGGAGATCTGATATCCAATACATATAGTTGTCGTACTGTGAGAATCAAAATCCTCAATACACAACTATATGCATCTCATTTATTAAGCTTTATAATCCACGTTCAAATTTTCATAATAATTACAAATAATCGATTAGCAAACTGTGTCAGACATGTGACTTCTATAAGCCACTAAAGCCAAGAAACATCATTATAAGATAAACAAATACTAATGGGGTTTTCTTATGTCAGTCAAGAATCTCGAGACATGAACTAATTCACGTCAATTCTTACTACACACAAAACTATTCTTTCAAAACTATTTTATCCTAAAGCATATATCTTTTAGATTACCTAATCGTGACTTAGTAACTAAGTCAGAAACCATCTTGATTTTCAAGAAAATCAGAACAACAGTTCCATAGGGTTTTAAACTAATCTAATAATATTTAAGTCTACCGTCTTTCTAGAACCTATTCTAGAACTACGCAACCATAAGTAAAGTCTCAAAACCTATTCAAGCAATTAGCATACAGTGGATTAGAAGTATAATTCTATGGATAATATAGAATAAAAAAGGAAAATGAAGCAAAATTTTTCATAAAATTACACAGTGCTTAAGTTGTAGATTTTAAACCCAGTAGTGTCTCACACTACTTTACGTAATAACGTAATCCCCAATGGACAACAGAAATTCAATAATTAAATCGAATTCCATAGTAAAAGTAGAATCCCATGAATATATTTTGACTCACAGCTTTGGTATGATCTCGCATACATATATTAATTAGGTAGACAACTCATTGTTAATCACTCACCAGTGACTCCTGGTTTTGGTCCTAATCGTTTCTCGTTGTGACAGCTTTGGCACGTTCACAATGAAGCGTATCAAGGCTACACTTGTAAATGACAAACTCAAGCTACCGGTGTAGTCCTAACAGCTTTGGCACATTTAGGTTTTCCACTTTCACTTGAATTTATCTAATATCAATATACAACCAGTATGGATAATAATTCTATAACATATACCCTCACAGCTTTGGCACGATCTCGGATGCAGTTATAGAAAGATACCCATAAATCGTACTGATAAGACAGACCAAGAAACATGTATCCATTACCGTACTGATAAGATTATCTAATTATTTTCACATATTGTTACTTCTAATCTGTTTGTTGAAGCTTTGAGATGGCAGGTACTAGTTTGACAGTGGATGAGAAACTTGAGGTTTTAGAAAGGAGATTTATGGATATGATGGAAAATATGAATGCTGCTTTTGATAAGTTGTCCAATGAAGTAGAGAGTAATTGAACAGGCAGTGTTCTCAGACCACCACCTCAGCATATACCACCACCTCAGAATGTGGCATCACGACGTATACCACCAAATGAAGAAGAAATTAAAAATGAGTTTGATGATTCTGATGATCTTAATGATGTGGATGAGAGATTTCAGCCACGGTCTGATAGGAGGCCTAACAGGGGGTTTGATATGAGGGATAGGCGGTTTGATGGTAGCAGTGCATTTGATAATAGACGTGAGGATTATGACATGAGGGGTTATTGTAGACATGGTGATGTTGATGGTGATTTGAGCAGCATCAATATCAAAATACCAAACTTTCGAGGCAAGAATGATCTAGAAGCATATTTGGAATGAGAGAAGAAAATAGAATTGATTTTCAATTGTAATCATTACTCAGATGAGAAGAAGATCAATCTAGCAGTCATGTAATTAAAAGATTATGCTATGATTTAGTGGGATCAGATTATCACCAACCGAATGAGGAATTATGAGAGGCCAATTCAGATATGGGAAGAACTTCGAGGTCTCATGAGGAAATGATTTATACCCAACCATTACTATCGAGAGTTGTATCAGAAACTATAATATTTGTATCAGAGGACTAAGAGTGTTGAGGATTACTATATTGAGATTGAGGTTTCCATGATCAGGGCGAATGTAATGGAGGATGTAGAGGCTACTATGGCACGATTTTTAGAGGGCTTGAATAGAAAGATTGCCAACATGGTGGAGTTGTATCATTATATTAATTTGGAGGATATGCTTCACGTTGCTGTTAAGATAGAAAGGAAACTCAAGAAGAAGTCTACATCCAGATTTGGTACACAGACTACTTCTACAAGGAAGAGGAAATGAGTTCTTAATGATCGACGAGATGGAGGCTTTAACAAGACAAGGGCTGAACCCAGTGCTAAGGGTAAAGAAATAACAGAACCAAGCAAGGCTAGATCGAAACCTGAGAGTACAACACCAAAGACAAAGAACATCAAGTGTTTCAAGTGTTTGGGCATATGACATTATTCTTCACAGTGCCCCAACAGGTGCACCTTAGTGATTGATAAGAACGGTAGTGAGGTACATTCTATTGACAGTGAGGTTGAGGTTGATGATAATGAGCTTGAGATTATGGATACTAGTGACAAAGAGGAGCTACATATCCCCTGGATAACTTGTCCTTAGTTGTCAAGCGTGTTTTGAATGCACAAATTATTGAGGATGAGAGTGACCAGCAGAGGGAGAACATATTTCACACCAGATGTCGTGTGAATGGTAAGGGGTGAAGTATGATCATTGACGAGGGTATTTGTGCTAATGTCGCAAGTACGACTTTAGTTGAGAGATTGGGATTAGACTTCTTAAACATCCCAAGCCTTATAAGTTACAGTGGTTAAATGATTGTGGTGAGATAAATGTGACAAAGCAGGTGTTATTGAGCTTTACCATTGGGCCATACATGGATGATGTCATATGTGATGTGATACAGATGCATGCAGGACATATTCTTTTGGGTAGGCCGTGGTAGTTTGATATGAAGGTTATTCACGATGGGTTCAAGAATAAGTATTCCTTTCAGTATAAGGGAAAACCCATTACCTTGTACCCACTTACACCAAAGCAAGTCCATCAGGATCAAGTCAAGTTGCAAATTGAGAAAGATAGAGAGAATGAGAGTGTAAACACATCCTTAGGGAAAACACGTGAGGGGAGTGTGACCGAACCTAGTAAGGAAAATAAAGCTAAGGCTGTGAGTGTTTCCAATATGAGTGTGAGTGAACTTAATGGGGAAACAAAAGGGCAAGTGAAAAAGAGATTTTACATAGGTTAAGGTGAAGTGAATAGAGCTTCTATGGCTAGCAAGCTTATGCTTTTGTTAGTCTATAAGGATCATCGTGTTTGTATTGCTAACACTGACCCTTTGTTTCCTATGTCCATTTCATCTCTTTTGTAGGAATTAAGTGATATGGTGACAAAGGACCTTCCTAGTGGGCTTCCACCCATTAGAGGCATTGAGAACCCGATAAAATTCATACCTGGAGTAGTCATTCCCAACAGGCCAGCTTATAGGAGCAATCCCAAGGAGACAAATGAGCTACAAAAGTAAGTACGAGAGTTGATGGATAAGGGATATGTAAGAGAAAGCATGAGCTTTTATACAGTACCATTTCTTCTAAATCCTAAGGAAGATAGGACGTGGTGTATGTACATTGATTGTTGAGCTAAAAACAATATTATGATAAAGTATCGTCACCCTATTCCTAGGCTAGATGACATGTTGGATGAATTACATGGTTTCAAAATTTTTAGCAAGATTGATTTAAAAAACGGATACCATCAAATTCGCATGAGAGAGTGAGATGAGTGGAAAACCACTTTTAAGACTAAATATGGATTGTATGAATGGCTAGTTATGTCATTTGGTCTTTCAAACACACCTAGCACATTTATGAGATTGATGAATCATGTTATGCGTGCATTATAGGTAAGTTTGTTGTTGTATACTTTGATGACATCTTAATTTACAACAAGTCATTTGATGAGCATGTTCTGCATCTGAGGCATGTTCTTGATATTTTGAGAAATGAACAATTGTATGCTAACTCTAAAAAATACACATTTTGCATGGATATAATTATTTTTCTTGGCTTTGTTGTGAGTGCAGATGGCAATTAGGTAGATTTGGAAAAGATGAAGGAAATTCAGGATTGGCCTACACCAACAACAGTGATATAAGTTAGAAGATTCCATGGATTAGCAAGCTTCTACTATAGATTTGTCAAAGACTTCAGTAGTATTGCTGCACCATTGACAGAAGTAGTGAAGAAGACTGTTAGCTTCAAATGAGATGAAGAGCAGGAGCGTGCATTCCAGGATCTTAAGATAAAGTTATGCAGTGCATCAGTTTTGGCACTACCCAACTTTGAAAAGACATTTGAGATTGAGTGTGATGCATCCAGAATAGGCATTGGATCGGTTCTTATGTAAGAAAAGCGGCCAATAGCCTACTTTAGTGAGAAGCTTAATAGAGCAGTGTTGAGATACCCCACATATGATAAAGATTTGTATGAGCTTGTGAGAGCCCTTGAGACTTGGCAGCATTATCTATGGCCTCGAGAATTTGTGATCCATACAGATCATGAATCATTGAAGCACTTGAAGGGCCAAGGTAAGTTGAACAAACGACATGCAAAGTGGTTGGAATTTATTGAGACATTTCCATACGTAATTCGCTACAAACAAGGGTTAGATGGAAAAAAGGAAAGCTGATTTGGTGAAACTCTTACATGAGAAAGTAAGAGAGCACATACAATGGAAGAATGAACAATATACTTCTCATGCCAATAAGGGAAGAAAACGTGTGGTATTTCAACCTAGAGATTGGGTTTGGGTACATATGCGTACGGAGAGATTTCCTAAACAATATAAATCTAAGCTACAACCGAGAGGGGATGATCCATTTCAAGTCTTGGAACGGATTAATGACAATGCATACAAGTTGGATTTACAATGTGAGCATAATGTGTGCGACATTTAATGTTTCTAACTTAACTCTTTTTTATAGAGGTACAAATTTGAGGTCGAATCCTTTACAAGAGGGAGAGAATGACATGAATCCAGCCACTCAAGGAATATTAGAGCCTTTGTAAGTGCCAATAGGCCCAATCACCTCCAAAGAGCTAAGAAGATCAGAGATGCAATGATGGGGCTAGCACAGAATGCCATGGTGGAGTATGATAGACAACTTCAGGGTATATTAACGTCACTGAGGGCTTCAATGGAGTGGGTCCAAAGCTATTTCATTTGACCCAAGTCATACCAGAGTAACACACCAACAATCCTGAAGCTAAGTACATTTTTAATATATCAAGCCGATTCAAGCCCAACACCAAATATTCGGCCAATATAAGACTTATTGGACTTTAAGACACATCATTATGTCTTTATACATGAAAGCCACGAATTTGGTAGAGCTTTGGTCCAATGAGACAACTTTAGATAATTTTGGAAAAAGTTTTCCACATTTGTTGACTTTTGTGATTTTTTGTTTTTACTTTAGATTTTTTTTGGCAAAATATTGATTAAGTCTTTGTTTCTTTTGACTTTTTCTATGTTATTAAAGGTCGATTAAGGGCATAGCCTTTTAATAGCCATTAGTTAGCAACTTAGGGTGTTTTGGTCATTTTGTACCCATTAGGGTTTCTTTCATTGTACTATATAAACTCTTATCATCTTAATGAGAAGAGAATCACCAAATTTCGAATTCATCTTCATTTTGAAGTCTTGGCTATTGCCAAAATTGTTTAAGGGAGGGATTCCCCTTATTTCATGTAATCGACTTATCTAAGGCGTGGCAACCTTAGTGGTGTCTCCTTGCTAGCAGAACACTACAAGGAATCATATTAAGGGTTCTCAAAGACAAGTTCTTTGTGGGTCTTCTTTGTGGCTTTGGAAGGTTTTGTTCCTAAAAAATCAAATTCACGGTTCTTGGGGTTCTGTTTGTTGCGAGGGGTTTTCTTGGCTTAGTCCTCTAAGTGAGTTCCGCGTCATTATGTGTACAGAGCATAGATATTCAATTTAGGATTAGCAATCCGTTAAATCTATGGGACCGTGGTAAACTGTAGAAGTGAGTTCTAAGTGTTGTTAAGAGATCATTAATAGAAACATCGATGAGATTATACGTATAGAGATTTGACGTTCTTTTCTATATCCTAGGGATAAATCCGAATACCTGTGACAGAGGGATTATATATATACAATGAACTCGACATTTTAGATCTTCTGGTCGGTTCCTGGTTTCACAAGCGTGGAATCAGAACTGGATCAGATAATTTCTGTTTCACACTTACGGTTCCGGTTTAGATTCTATTTGGTTTTTTAACCTTTTTTTTAAAAAAAAAAAAAATTTAATAATGATTTTTTTAAAAAAATTGAGATTAAAAAATTTATTTAAAATTATGAATTTGAATTTACATTACATTAAATTACAAATAAAATTCTTATCTAAAAAAATTAAAAATAAAATTGTTAAATTATAGAGCCTAAATTTAAATTTTTAAAAACATACTTGCCTACGCATCCTCCAGGGGTGAGAGGAATCAACGCTTACGTAGTTCCATTACAATTTTAAGATAGTTCCCTATTATAATTTATAATTATTTACTAGTTAAGCATCATCAATCATCATTATCAATGTCTATTGATCATTTCTCGTTCCGCTTACACTTGCAGATGCATTATCGAACAAGTATTCAAATTCATCAAGGGGCATCTTCTTGTTGCCTCAGATTAGCTCGGATAAAATCATTCATACATGTTGTTTCTTCTAAAATGCGTGGATGTAATGAAGATCGTCTCACTTCCAATATATTATCTCATATGTTGAATGGTATCTTTAATATATTTAATTGTTTCATTTAAAATAATTTTATCATCTTTGTAAAATTTAAAAATTTGACATTTTGTTATATTTCTAGTCATTCTACAAGCAGCAGGATTTAAAGCATTCTAAATGTAATTAATACAAGTAATTTTTACACCAAAACTTAATGAACAATGTGGCATGCAAGTTAATTTAGTAAATTCTTCTTTATTTTGAGCATCAGAATATTTAAAAAAATCTAAAGAACTCGTATCTCTACTAGATGATGCGTATCGGCCCATTTGAGTTTGCGTTTTATCAAGTTCAATTTCTGTAACATCCCAAATTTTCGGGGTGGTTCTAGAAGATTTCCGGACTGACGTTATAGTCTCGGAGCAGGATGATAATGAAGAATAAGAGTTTAAGTGATGTTATATGGTTGGAATAATATTTTATGAATATTCGTCGTGTTGGGAAACGCGTGGGATCAAAAGTCAGTTACGCGATTTTTATAAAACGCTTAAAGTTTACTTTTTTTGACCGCAGAATTAGCAATCGAACTTCGATTGAGTTGATTCTTAAATCAGCTGACTTTTTTTTCCGAGACGGACAACTTTCGTGTTGAATCTTTTTCAAAAATCGAGCCAGAAGGGCTTCAAAAGAGATGATTTCCAAATTTACCCTTAGTGGTGGGGGTATTTTTGGTAATTTGTGAAATGTGATATTTGTTTTTATTATTATCATTATTATAAACATATACACAGAAATCAAAAAACAAAAAAGAGATACAAACTTGCGTCGCACGAGAGAGAAAGGAAGAGGGCCTGTGCCGGCTGGAGCACCGATGTAGGGGGACTCGTCTGGCCACCACGCATCCGACGATAGTCCAGAAAGTTGCCGGAACGGCGAGTAATGGAGAAGACAAGCGCGAGTTTGGGTCGTCCAATCCCGGCTTGTCGCTTCGAACCACGAGCCGTGCCACCCGCCAAATTGAAGGTCTCGGAGAGTACTATAAGTATGCGGAGTCGGTTTCACCGATCAGCGGCCCCGTTGCACACGAAACGAGGAAGAAAGCCATGGTGAACAGTAAACCCATAATGAACAGTAGCTCCGATCGAAATTCTGATCGCACCAGCACGTTCGTATGGCCGATGGGAGTCTGAATATGGCCTCGGAATTTCGGTACGACTTTCCGTTTAGAATTCGTCATTTTAAAGTTTACCGTTATTTATTCGGATGTTTCTAGTAGTTTTGTAGTGTAACGAATTAGCATAAAATGAATTGGGCATGATTTAATATGTTAAAATGATAAATGTGATAGAATCCGGGGAGAATCGGATGAGATATGATCGATCCAGTAGAATTAGCGAGTTTCCGGTAAAATGGAGTTTCTCGCGCGACTGAGCGTAGATGACCATAATCATGAAGATAATATAATTATGGTATTGCGAGGGTAATTAGGTAATTCTGGATTAGTTCGGAGGGTTTGAGACCCTTCCGTAGCGTTTGCGGAAACTTTTCCTCAAGTTTTACCGCAAACGCGTAAAGTGAGAATCTGAACCATCTAGCAAGTTTAGAATAGTATATATAAGTATATATTAGAGTAATGAAGTTTAAATAGTAGAATCAGAAAGATTTCGTGTATTCCGAGAAAGTCCGTAGTTTAGTACAGATGAGTTGCAAGTTCCGCAAATAGCGGTTCTGACATATGTTGTGATTTGTTTTGACAGATCGGACCGGGATTAGGAATGTCCGCCTAGCCAGGTAAGTAACTCATGCTACGAGTACTTAAGAGATTTAATATTTTTCGGGATTACTAATGTAATAAAGTTGTGTATAGTATACATATGAAACATGTACATATATAAAGATGAATATAGAAGAAAGAAGTAGGTGTATGAGCAAAAGATAAACATGAGCATACGAAAGTAAAGAGATCCATATCTAAGTACAACCAGTGTATATATTTATAGATAGATAAAGTATATGAATGATGTCATGTTTATAATTATAATTTATTGAGACTTGGGTATGGGGGATGTAGAAATCTACACCCTAGGGAATGAGATCAAAGTTTAAGAATGATAAATTATCAAAAAGTAAGCACATAAGTACAAAAGCGGGTAAGTATGCATGGATAAATAAGTAAGTTAGTATATGGTAGGTATGTGTTTTGTGAAAAAGTATCTTGATGTATGTTTAAAGTGAACAAAGTATTGTGCATAAGAACATATATAAATGAGATCTCGAGCATGTTAGTTTGAATACATGTAAGCATATAAATAAGTATGACTGTCAAGATAGTTTGTGAGAGCATAGAGTTTGCATGTACATGTATATATATATAAGATTTTGCATTTGTTATGTTTTCAGAAGTTAAGTTAAAGCTAAAAGTGTTTTAAGTTTCAAAGCGTTACAAAGACTAGTTTTCAAATGTTTTGACAAAGATGTTCTTTACAGTTTGGGATTTGATTTAAGTTTTAAAAGTTTATTTGCAGTTTCGTGTTTTCAGGGCATGAGGAAAAACCTCACCCCAATATGTAACTTGAGATGCAGTAGGAATTGACGGATTCAGAGACATGTGCACATGTACAGAGTCAAGACGACAGCTTAGGTTCGTGTACCTGGACTCTAGTGGTGGCTATGTCCAGTTGAGTCGTTTTCCTGGACATAGAGTTCTACATTCAGTCGAGTCGTTTTCCTGGGCGTAGGGCTCCACCAGATTCAGAGGCACCCAGTTGAGTCATTTTCCTGGGTGTAGAGATATGTCCAGTTGAGTCATTTTTCTAGACATAGAGCAGTTTTCAGTTTTCAGATTTTCAGTACACAGTTTTCAAATCATCAGTATATAGTTTTCAAAAGTCAGATTTTAGAAAACAGTTTTCAGAGAAAGTTTTCAGATATAGTTTTTAGTTTCTAGATACAGATCCCAGATTTCAATTGTAGCTTTCAGTCTTCAAGTACAGTTTTCATAAAGAGCTTTTCCAGAAAGAGAAAATTAAGTAAAGTTCTCAGCAAGGAATTTTCAGAAGGAAACTTTCAGAAAATAGTTTTTCAGAAAGAGTTTTCAGAAAGTATCTTCTAAATGCATAGCTTGTTTAAAGTTAGTATAGTTACAAGTCGTGGATATGACTTATATTCTAGTATTCACTTGAAAATGCATATAGTTAATTCTATGCATGAAAGCATTAGTACATTTATTTGTAAGTTTTTCAGACAAGGTTTAAAAGTTATAGTTATAAAAGCATGGCATGTGAGTAAAATATAATTCACAAGATAAGTATATAGATCATACATCCTAGAAATCATTTGAGATGCTTATAATGATCATTAATACATAAGGGCAAGATTACATTTAATTGTAGTTATGATTGATGAATGTAGGAGTTATATATACTTACATAGAAGAAATCCTTTCTGTAAATACTATTGTATGTTAGGTGTGATTATATTTATTTACGTAGTCATGATTGATGGTAATGTGATAAATGTTGAAATAAGAAAAGTTAATAATTCTGATTTGATGATATTTCAAGAAAATAAAAGAAAGAAAGTTGTAATAGACGCTTAAACTGAACTAGCAGAGAGTATAAAGGGATATAATGAGATATCATAGTAGCGCAGTGAAAGCATGGTTGGATTTTGACAATGATATATAGAAACTTGATGTTGGCTTATGTAAGTGGTAATAGAATTTAAAATATATGATTAATCAGATAAAGAAATCAGTATCAAGCAATAAGTTCGTAAATGAAAATAGCAAAGAGAAGCTAAAGTATGGTTGGGGACAGATAAAAGACAGGTTATACAGTTTGTACTTTGCTAAATAGTTAGAAAGACTAGTAGTGAGTAATATGGAAATAAATAGAAGTTAAGGTACGAAGGTAGGTGTTCATATGAAAAGACTAATAGCAAATAATGTGGGAATAAATGGATATAAGTTATAAAGTTAAATCAAATTTTGTTAATGTTTGCATGATTACTTACTGAGTCTTTATGACTCACACCACAACAGTTGTAGTTTTGCAAGTCAGTAGCTGTCTTACTGAACCAGCAGGATTTATGTGAAGACTTTGAAGACAGTGGATCGCCTCATTTACAGTCTAAGAAGTCATTGAGTCCTGGGTTGAATTATGGGTCATCACGACTCATTGTTTTGTATATGTAGTTCTATTGTATATGTAAAAGTATAGTTTTATTTTGAGTTCTGGCCGGAGGCCAAGTATTTGTATTTGTTCATTGAGTCCAGGCCTGAGGCCTAGTGATGTTGCATATTTATTGAGTTTGTTTGAGCAAGTTGTCTCATTGTGCTGGCTATAAGCCAGGTTACATGATATTACGAATACATCATGCCGAAATTTAGTCAGAATAAGACGCTTATGGAGGTAGGGTTAGCCTGTCTCCTGCCGGTAGCATCCTGGCCTAGGCGAGATGTTACAATTTCAGCGGCATGATGTCTTTCCTAGTGCTTGTTTATATTGCCATATCCACCAGTAAATTTGTAAGAAACCCCACAATAGTTGCTTATTGCTCTTGGACCTTCATTTTTAGTCTCGACTAAATGAAAATGAGTTTTGAGAATTATAAGTTGAAAATTTGATCTGCAAAGTCAGAAAACCATTTCTAAATGTGCAAAGATCAATTACAGCATTAGATCTATGTGCTAGTAAAAGAACCAATCATAGAGGCCATCTATAATGCTAAAAAGATAGGTGAAAGTTCACAATTAACCTAAGGTTATTACCCTATACGGAATTACAAACAATAAGCAGGACAAGTCCTGTTACTGCTACTATGGATAAATTAATAGGCAACCACAATAACAATCAAATAAAATTATGCTGCAAAATAAATATTAAAACAATAACAGGAATTAAAGCAGCAAAATAAATCAAACCACACAAAATTCAACACAATAATTTTGGTGACGAAGTGGAAAACTCTTGCGAGTAAAAAACCACTCTGGGTATAGGTTACCACCCGAATCCACTATATAGAGAAAAACTTACAGCGATGGTCAAGACCTATGGTGTCAACTCCACGGACTCAAGTACCTCAATACTGTAAGAATTCAAGGCAATTCCTCAAGCCCGCGACCCACAGTTTTCTTCAGAATCTCTGAAGTCTCTGAGTAGATTATATCACCAATGATGCCGGAACTCCGACTACCAAACTTCCTCCTAAAGAACTCTAAAGGCTTAGGGAATTTGGGTTAAGTTGTGTTGAATGTTTATCAAAGATTTGATTTCACCAAACAAATAGAAGACAAAAGAATCAAAGAGTCTTCAAGGTGAAATCAAAGAGAGTTGAAAGCTTTTGAGAGATTTGGCTCAAGGGAAAAGTGTTTCAACTATTGAGAGAGGCGGCTATAAGTTATATTTATAGCTAGGGTGAAAAGCTAGGATTTTGCAGGCTAAAAATACGTTCAGATCGCAGTTGCGTTCGAATGCATACTAGAACGCTCCACGACCGCGCCCTTTCTGTGAAGACTCGTTCGAACGCCACTCGAACGCACAAAGAACGTGAGCTCTCTAGAATGACCCCGTTCGAACCCAATAAAAACGTGCCTCAAACGTTTGTTCTTTGGAATGCACCCGTTCAAACCCAAAGCAGAACGTGCCACTAACGCCACACGTTCGAACCAAATAAAGAACGTAGCACTAACGTCAATTGTTCGAACACTGCAACGAACGCACCACGAACGTATGTCTGATGTACAGTAGCCAAAAACCAGTCCAATTGCACAAAGATCTTCAAGATAGATTACAACTCAATTGAACTTGTTTTGTCACAGATATATGCCAATAAAAATGGAACTAACAATAGGAATGTCAAACCTTTAGCCAAAGGATATGAGACTTCAAATAAAGTTCTTTCCCAATAGCAAAAGGTCTATGATTTGATTTTCCAAACAAGATAAGATCTCAGTTGCATTAAACTTGGCCAGATAGAAAATCACACTTGGCCAGATAGAAAATCAAAACTGGGGAACAGCCCTCAAGGAAAATATGACATGCACTCCTAGTCATAGACAACTAAAGTCTAGGAAAGGCTCACCTTCAGTGCACTTGAACTGAGGCCAAACCATTAAGTCATGGTTTTCGCATTTTTTTCGAAAACTAGATAAAATGAAAATCATGTAAACTAGAAAAGGGCATTAGAAAAGCAGTTATTGGAAAAGAAGACATTTACCCGAAAAAAAGTTAATGTAATGTGTAAATGTAATGCATGGTTGATTTTGTAGATTTAAGACTTACAGGTGGTGTGAAAACCAAAGACTAAGCCGTATCCGGCACTCCATATCCAAATCAGCTATTTTCTCAAAAAGAGCACGAACAGCACCAGCAACAACTGCAGGGAAGGCCCCAGGAAGTGCCTAAGCAGCAAACCTTATTGTCAGAAACTTCTTTAAATACTCAGAGCAATTGCTTTACACAATCCAATGGAAAAAAAATAAAAGCAAGATAGATAGGATTCAACCAATGTAATAGTTTATATTCATTTAGATAATGTGAAAAGAAAAGAAAAAGTAAAAGGAAAAAAAAGGATTTACTCAATGAAATAGCTCCATACTACCTTGCAAAGATCCATAATAATCAGCGTATAATTTATTGGCTTGAATGGAGGTTGTGGTAGTAAAAGCAACTGCAAAACCAACAATGTAAATAAAACATTATTAGATCAGATATTCTATTGAAGTAAATCAACACCACTACAACTAAAAGAAAACGAATACTGTTGAGAACTGTTAGAATCCGTAAGATATTGTTAGAATCATAATTATAATCATTCAAAGATATGATTATGATTCTACATAGCTCTAAGATATTATTACATAATCCTTGAGATATGATTCCGTAATCTTAATGATTATTAGTATATTTAGTTTCTATATTTAACTTAATGTAATGTTTATATGAAGGCATATCTCTTGTAATTCTAATTATCCATAAATATAAAACCGTCATATTTCTTAACATGGTATCAGAGTCAATCTTTCTTTGGGTTCTGGTTTCTCCTTTTTAGAGTCATTGTTTAAGAACACACGCCACTATATGCATGTGAGTCTCGCGTGCCATATCTTCTTCGGCAGTCTTGACATTACCAATGATGACGAAATGCTCAT
This sequence comes from Zanthoxylum bungeanum, assembly GCA_019454045.1. Classification (NCBI taxonomy): domain Eukaryota; kingdom Viridiplantae; phylum Streptophyta; class Magnoliopsida; order Sapindales; family Rutaceae; genus Zanthoxylum; species Zanthoxylum bungeanum. Next base: position 267,439 of record SKCR01000172.1, read on the forward strand.
ATCTTATCAGTTATTTGTCCCTTATTCGCATCAAGTGCCACATCTGATCTTTTTTCAAGGTTTTGTCATGGAATGATTTGACAAACTTTCTTTAGATGTTTTGAACTGTCTAAAATAGTTTAAACTTTTCCCGACGTGTATTTTTCAGCGATGTTAAACCATCCAAACCTCCACATCTATTCTTGTTGTGCATTCTCCAACGACGTTCAAATATCCAAGTTGTCATATATGTTCCTGCTGGGCATTCTCCAGCAGTGTTTAAACACCCTAATCTCTCTGTGGTTCTTGTGTTGGTTTCATTTGTAACAAGTTTGATGCACATAATACGTATGCTCCAACTTGAGGGAGAATGTTAGAATCCGCAAGATATTGTTAGAATCATAATTATAATCATCCAAAGATATGATTATGATTCTACATATCTCTACATAATTATATTCATCCAAATATATGATTATGATTTTATAATCTTAATGATTATTAGTGTATTTAGTTTCTATATTTAACTTAATGTAATGCCTATATAAAGGCATATCTCTTATAATTTTAAATATCAAAAAATATAAAATCGTCATATTCCTTTACAAGAACAATTGCAAAATACAAAATCCTTTCTGAAGTACTAAAACTAAATGAATATGCTTTCAATGTTGCACAGAGGCCTTCTGCCAACTGCAAGTGTCATTTCCGTGATTCAACTGCATAAACATCCTAAGAAAATAAACCTACACATGATACTATTTTCAAAAGGAAACTTAAGCTCAGTTTCAGATAATGCAACATCACCTCCCCAAACCAAGTTATTCTTTAGTCCATTAAGTAATGATTAAAAATTCTATTGTGCGCACAGTTAAATTACCCCTCTTTATTGGCAAATACAATACCAATTTTTTGCACTCCAAAAGGAAATACAAAGTCTATTGGTATCTTTCCTATTCCCTAGTCTAAGAAGTCAAATAAAAATGAATTTCCTTCTATCTATCTTTCTGGGTAGGGGGAATTAGAATCACATTAAAAATACAAGAACATAATGCCATTGTAATCAGATCTTTGAGACGTTAGGATTTGTAAAAAAGGAATAAAGGAATAAAGGGATGAAATCAATGAAGAATTAGTGGGAGTTTTTTGAATCGCAGAAGAAATACAAAAACCGCTCCTTTCCTTTTTGCAAATAGTGAATAATAGACATTTAAGGCATTATTAAGTCAGGACTGGAGGCTAATTCATGTAGTGCGAACAAGAAGTTAAAATAATCAAGAATTATTAGGGTTTGATTAAAGAATCTGACAAAATAATCAAGAAAGTCAAAATAATCCTTGAAAACATTACCTGGGAGAAGATTGTCTCGGCCATCAGATACTCGTATCGGAAAGGCACTGGCAAGTTCACCATATAAAAAACACATTCCTTTCGACTAGCTTTGCATGAACAAAGAAACATAAATAATTAAAATTGTCCAAGAGGCCGGTACCAAAAAATGAGATAAGGATGGAATATGAGCTATCCACACAAACTATATATAAGAGGCATAGAATCAGGAGGATTAATATCATCATGCCGTCTCAGACCGGCATAATACAACTATACAAGACCAGAAGCTCAATGCCAATGACACAAGCAAAAAGATAAAAATCTCTAGTAGCAGATGTATTAAACAAAATTAACTATAGACCTAACCTACCCCAAGTATTTGTGAATGGAGCATTTTTGCTTAATTTCTTGTTCAGAATGTACAAAGAAAATAGGAAGGGGGAAGACGAGGGGAAAAAGAGTAGCAATGTAAGATGACATAGCAAGGATGGGATGTTTCTTACCAACGAACACAGTAAATTCGTTATGCAATTTATAAAAGAATCATGTATCCCACCGATAACAACGAAGTTAAAGTGTAATTATAGCTATAATAATAATGACCAATGGCATAAACGAACCAGCCATTGAAAAACAAAAGCACATCCAGCAAATATTCTTCCACAATGAAACGATCAACAGGTTGCATATCCTGTCCAAACAAAAAGGCAAAACAAAAAAAAAAAATTAATGTAATTTTAATCAATGGACAAATAACAACATACTGAAACAAGTTTCCAATTATTTTTGAGAAAATTAAGAGAGACCAAAACACGCTGAAGTAGATAATGCTTGATAGGACAGATCTCTTAATAATGTCTGGTGCGACAGCTTGGATTGCAACAGGCATGATTCCCTGATGCCCAAATCCAAGTCAAACTGGATTCTACACTAGCTCTAAAGTAAAACAATAGACGACATTCCTTGAGCTAGCTAAAACCTTCTTCAAATCTTTTCTTTTTGTATATTCCTAAAAAAGAAAACCCAAACTCCCATGCAAAATAACGTATTCAACTGCAATACATTGCAGAGGTGAATGGGAGAACCACTAAATCATTAAACTGGCCCAAAAACAACCGAAAGCTCGGAGACATGTACTAAAGAAAGCAATCCTTGCAGTTTTCATCTAAAATGAGAAAATTGCTGTGTATGAAGATTGACATGTACCCCTCAGAGTGGGCAAAAAAAAACCCTTGGTCACAAGCTAAGATCACATAAAATAAAGAAAGAAATATACATGCAGTTTCTATCCATAATGTAAAACAAGATAGAGAGAGAACATAAACCACCAGTCCAAAATCAAGGTCATAGGCTAAGAAAGTGTAATATCCCTGCCCAAAGGCCAACTCCACTCACCATATAGTGAATTCCAATTGGAACAATTCATATTAAGGCACTGAAGAAGAACTAGGAAGCCAAATAAATCCATTTATTACCAAATGGACCTCCATACAGTTTCCTGACTACCCACCAAGAAGTTTATAGAATGATAGATAATTCCAACAATTTCGTTTCCTGAGTTCAAAAATTTGAATGAAAACAAATTTTGTTCATTCGCTCCCTACCCAAAAGCTCAAAAGATGAGGCACAAGAAGTTAGAGGCAATAACTTCAGTAACTTGCAAATCAACAAAGCATGTATGTCATGAAATGCACTGTTTATTACGATGTACAAACAAAATATAGATAAACTGCCATATGAGGATTGGGATCTTAGATATTTACCACCTCACTTTTGCTTGCTGGAAATATATTAAGCCTCCGCATCCTTTGAGGATACTTCAACTCTGCATCATGCTTTTGTTTACCATGAGTGATTCCAGAAACTGTTGCAGGTGGATCAGGTTGCTCTGGACAGCTTACGAGCCCAAAATCATGAGACTTTCCAGAAACCAGCTGAGCTTCAAATGAAAGATGGGGCCTTGGAACTAGCAAGTGAAAATGCAAAACACAGGATCAAATGATGAAATCAATACATCGCAGAACATCGGAAAGGCGAGTATGTAGGGGAAAAGAGAAAGATTTCATCTTATATTTGTAATCACAAAGTAGTGTTTAAACACCCTAATCTCTCTGTGGTTCTTGTGCTGGTTTCATTTGTAACAAGTTTGATGCACATTATACGTATACTCCAGCTTGAGGGAGAGTGTTAGAATCCATAAGATATTGTTAGAATCATAATTATAATCATCCAAAGATATGATTATGATTCTACATATCTCTAAGATATGATTTTATAATCTTAATGATTATTAGCATATTTAGTTTCTATATTTAACTTAATGTAATGTCTATATAAAGGCATATATCTCTTGTAATTTTAAATATCAAGAAATATAAAATCGTCATATTCCTTTACAAGAATCAAAATACAAAATCCTTTCTGAAGGTACTAAAACTAAAAGAATATGCTTTCAATGTTGCACAAAGGCCTTCTACCAACTGCTGCAAGTGTCATTTCTGTGATTCAACTGCATAAACATCCTAAGAAAATAAACCTACACATGATACTATTTTCAAAAGGAAACTTAAGCACGGTTTCAGATAATGAAACATCACCTCCCCAAACCAAGTTATTCCTTAGTCCATTAAATAATGATTAAAAATTCTATTGTGCACACAGTTAAATTACCGCTCTTTATTGGCAAATACAATTCCAATTTTTTGCACTCCCAAAGGAAATACAAAGTCTATTGGTATCTTCCTATTCCTTAGTCTATTGGTATCTTTCCTATTCCCTAGTCTAAGAAGTAAAATAAAAATGAATTTCCTTCTATCTATCTTTCCGGGTAGGGGGAATTAGAATCACATTAAAAATAAAAGAACATAATGTCATTGTAATCAGATCTTTGAGACACGTTACGATGTATGATGTATTATAAAAAATAAAAAATAAAAAAGGAATAAAGGGATGAAATCAATGAAGAATTAGGGGGAGTTTTTTGAATCACAGAAGAAATACAAAAACTGCTCTTTTCCTTTTTGCAAAAAGTGAATAATAGACATTTAAGGCATTATAAAGTAAGGACTGTGGAGGCTAATTCATGTAGTGCGAACAAGAAGTTAAAATAATCAATAATTATTAGGGTTTGATTAAAGAATCTGACAAAATAATCAAGAAAGTCAAAATAGTCAAAATAATCCTTGAAAACATTACCTGGGAGAAGATTGTCTCGGCCATTAGATACTCGTATCGGAAAGGCACTGGCAAGTTCACCATATAAAAAGCACATTCCTTTCGACTAGCTTTGCATGAACCAAGAAACAGAAATGATTAAAATTGTCCAAGAGGCCCGTACCAAAAAAATGAGATATGGATGGAATATGATCTATCCACACAAACTATATATAAGAGGCATAAAATCAGGAGGATTAATATCATCATGCTGACTCAGACTGGCATAATACAACTATACAAGACCAGAAGCCCAATGCCAATGACACAAGCAAAAAGATAAAAATCTCTAGTAGCAGATGTATTAAACAAAATTAACTATAGACCTAACCTACCCCAAGTATTTGTGAATGGAGCATTTTTGCTTAATTTCTTGTTCAGAATGTACAAAGAAAATAGGAAGGGGGAAGACGAGTGGGAAAAAGAGTAGCAATGTAAGATGACATAGCAAGGATGGGATGCTTCTTACCAACGAACACAGTAAATTCGTTATGCAATTTATAAAAGAATCATGAATCCCACCGATAACAACGAAGTTAAAGTGTAATTATAGCTATAATAATAATGACCAATGGCATAAACGAACCAGCCATTGAAAAACAAAAGCACATCCAGCAAATATTCTTCCACAATGAAACGATCAACAGGTTGCATATCCTGTCCAAACAAAAAGGCAAAACAAAGAAAATTAATGTAATTTTAATCAATGGACAAATAACAACATACTGAAACAAGTTTACAATTATTTTTGAGAAAATTAAGAGAGACCAAAACACGCTGAAGTAGATAATGCTTGATAGGACAGATCTCTTAATAATGTCTGGTGCGACAGCTTGGATTGCAACAGGCATGATTCCCTGATGCCCAAATCCAAGTAAAACTGGATTCTACACTAGCTCTAAAGTAAAACAATAGACGACATTGCTTGAGCTAGCTAAAACCTTCTTCAAATCTTTTCTATTTGTATATTCCTAAAAAAGAAAACCCAAACTCCCATGCAAAATAATGTATTCAACTGCAATACATTGCAGAGGTGAATGGGAGAACCACTAAATCATTAAACTGGCCCAAAAACAACCGAAAGCTCGGAGACATGTACTAAAGAAAGCAATCCTTGCAGTTTTCATCTAAAATGAGAAAATTGCTGTGTATGAAGATTGACATGTACCCCTCAGAGTGGGCAAAAAAAAAACCCTTGGTCACAAGCTAAGATCACATAAAATAAAGAAAGAAATATACATGCAGTTTCTATCCATAATGTAAAACAAGATAGAGAGAGAACATAAACCACCAGTCCAAAATCAAGGTCATAGGCTAAGAAAGTGTAATATCCCTGCCCAAAGGCCAACTCCACTCACCATATAGTGAATTCCAATTGGAACAATTCATATTAAGGCACTGAAGAAGAACTAGGAAGCCAAATAAATCCATTTATTACCAAATGGACCTCCATACAGTTTCCTGACTACCCACCAAGAAGTTTATAGAATGATAGATAATTCCAACAATTTCGTTTCCTGAGTTCAAAAATTTGAATGAAAACAAATTTTGTTCATTCGCTCCCGACACAAAAGCTCAAAAGATGAGGCACAAGAAGTTAGTGGCAATAACTTCAGTAACTTGCAAATCAACAAAGCATGTATTGTCACGACCCCCTCCCTAGGGCGGGCCCAACCCTAGAAAGAGGTCCGCGATCAACTTCAGCTCGAGCATTCTGTATGCCAAACCCACCATTTGATTTCACACAATAATACATCATAAAATACAAATACATGGAATATACATCAAATACATGATTTACAACACGTCTTAATATTATACAAGTAACGACTCGAATGTCTAGACCAACCCGAAAATATAACTGTGGCACGTGGATCCAATCTGGTACTGCTCCTGCTGTGCTCGCGAACTACCTGGAATGTTTGGGGGAAGAGGGGAGTGAGCTTAAAAAGCTCAGCAAGTAAGCACTCATACTCTCAACATGACCTCACCAATAAAATAGGAATATATATATATATGAAAATATCAGTTAAAATATGTAACAGCTATCTCAGGCAGAACATACTCACAACAACACATCTCAATCAAACAAGCATGGTTTGCTATCCGGATTCGGTATAATAATGGATTGAAACCATTGGGAGAGTCCCTCTCTTACCCCCAAGGTTTCCCACCATATAATCCCGCATAATGTGCAAGAGGGGGATTGAACCACACGCCTCTACTAATCTCGCATAAACTCGCATAATCTCGCATATCCGACCATTATCATACTAAATCCGGAAGCACAACATTCATTTCATACAGCATCCAATACAACGCATCTCACCGCATTTCATCCATCAACTCATCTCAATAGTTATGAATTCATATTTATCATGCTTTCAATATCTCAAAATAATATCTCATAAATATATAAATATATATAACAAAATATATATATATATATATATATATATATATATATATATATTTATAATTATACCAATATATTTATTTATATATAGACTTCCACAACAACCATCAATCATCAAACAATTATGTTAAGAGAATCATCATGCAGTGTACTTACCTCAATCCACGTAAAACTCTCTATAGCTATATGTCCTTGCTAAAATCAGGAAAAAGTGTAAAATTACGATCAGGTCCCTATATTTTACTAAAATTACGATTTTACCCCTAAACTTTCCAAATTTGCAATTTAACCCCAAAACTCTACAATATTATCAATTTAGTCCTAAAACTTCCAATTATCTCATATTACTCTCTAAAAATCAGAATTTACTCATTTAAGTCCCTAAACATGTTAAATTACGAATAAGTCCAAAACTTTCAACAATAATACAGATACACCCCTAAAAATGTAAAGTAAAACGTACCGAGCTCCAACGACTACGAAATTTCAGAACGAGGTGGTCCACGGACAGTACACGTTATGAAGATCACAACAGCAATGGTGTCGTAATGGCGGATACTCGACGATCACCGACGAACAATCAAACACCGTTAACTCTCGTTCTAGGCTCGTTTCACGACAACCGGAGGTCCGAATTGGGCAAATGAGGTGTCTAAACCGCGTATCTCGACGAGGGGAAAAATCTGGTCTGGGAGGTGTCATACACGCGCGGCGGCGCGTGGAGCGCGTGGTCAACAGGTCGCCTGCGCTTGGACGGCGCGTGAGGGCGCGTCCGGTGGAGTCTCGGCGGCGGTCTGGCGGCAACAGATTCGTCTTGTCGAGAGGATGCTCCAGATGTGGTCACTTGCCTGAAACGGAGATCGGACGATGTTGAAAACTCCATTTTTCTCTCTGTCCAAGTATTCTCTCTCTCTAAGAATTTCTCCAACAATTGCTCTCGGTTTCTCTCTTTAAAACTCCATGAAATTACTCCCAAAACTCTCTGAAATTACTCTCAACTCCTCTGGAATTCTCTGCAACACACCTCACCCTCCTCTCTCTAATCACGACTACAAATCTTCTTGCAAGGCCATGAAAAGTATTATTCATATGGTCAAACATATGAAAAGCTTACCACTCTCCCTCTATCTTCAGCAGTTAAGACCTTCAACAAGGAAATACTATCATGTTGATGGAAGAAATTAGGTGATGATAGGAATATGGATGTTTGTTCCTCAATGAATCATCAAAACAATATGGTTTTATTCGCATGATATAAGAAGCCATCCACTGGATTTAGTTGATCAATAACATTTTAAACCAAGCCATCAAGAAGAATATGATCAAGAAGAATGTGAGTGCTTGCTCGGTAGACATTACAAGTAGTGAAGTTTAGTGGTTAGAATTAGTGGAATGGTGGGGTTGAATATAATTGTTTGGTTGCAATGATTTGTAGACATGGAATATACTTTTAGGTAATATAATAACATTGTGGGGTTTTGGTTAGGTATGAATGTGATAAGGAGAAAAAAGAAAAAAAAAATAATAAATAAAAAAAATAAATGAGTTATCACATGTATGTCATGAAATGCACTGTTATTACGATGTTGTACAAACAAAATATAGATAAACTGCCATATGAGGATTGGGATCTTATATACCACCTCACTTTTGCTTGCTGGAAATATATTAAGCCTCCGCATCCTTTGAGGATACTTCAACTCTGCATCATGCTTTTGTTTACCATGAGTTATTCCAGGAACTGTTGCAGGTGGATCAGGTTGCTCTGGACAGCTTACGAGCCGAAAATCATGAGACTTTCCAGAAACCAGCTGAGCTTCAAATGAAAGATGGGGCCCTGGAACTAGCAAGTGAAAATGCAAAACACAGGATCAAATGATGAAATCAATACATCGCAGAACATCGGAAAGGCGAGTATGTAGGGGAAAAGAGAAAGATTTCATCTTATATTTGTAATCACAAACTAAAATATACATAAAAATAATATAAATAACTAAATCATCCTCATGAAAAAACATGATACATTTTCTTTATAACATGCAGAGAATTCAATAAAGTTATCAGCTCAGTGACAACTGCCAAGAGGGTCAATATCTTTCTTCCAGTCATTTGGTGACAAAACTTTGATCGCTATTTTAGGAAAATTAAAGTACAAATATACAAAGTTGCAAACTGTGACTAAACTAATTATAAAACTTTTTTCATCCAAGACCAAAAGATTCAAGCACAAAAATGTCAATCTAATTTCCATTCTCTGATGGACCTATTGAAGTGAGAAACAGAATCCAATCCTTCTAACCAAACCTAACCAAACCAAACCAAACCAACCCCCCAAAAAAAAAAAAAAAAATTCCCACTATGTGAGATAGGCTACATGGATCTTTTAATGTCATTATGCCCTATTTGACTGAGATCAATGGTTCATCAAGCTCCGTAAAATCTAGGTTTCCTTTTATGGTTTCTGTCTATGTCAACAGGCCTTCCCCTTCCTCGCTTCACATATGGAAACACCATTTGCTCTCCTTTTATCACTGGATCACCTAAAGATACGTTGGATATGTCTAAACCATCTTAGCCTTGTTTCTCCAACTTATCGTCAATTGGTGTTACACCCAATTTCTTTCTAATTACTTCATTTCTAACTCTATCTTTCCTAATCCGCCCACACATCCATCTAAGCATTCTCATCATAGCTACTCTTATTTTTTTAGCGTGCTAGATGCTTTATTGCCTAATTCTATTTCATAAAGCATTGCGGGTCTCATAGCGATCCTATAAAATTTTCCTTTTAAGTTTGAAAGGAATGTTGCGATCGCATAAGACCCCGGACGCACATCTTCATTTCCTCCAGCCCAATTGGATTCTATGTGTAGCATCTTGATCAAATTCTCCCGTAATTTGACCGGTTGGCTCTCCAGGATGTGAGTAGGATCTGGTACGTACCTCTTCAGCACTGACACATGAAACACATTGTGAATCCTGTCTAACCCTGGTGGTAAAGTCAAACGATATGCCACCTTGCCCACTCTCTCTAATATCTCGTAAGGGCCAATAAAACGCGGTGCTAACTTCCCTTTCCTGCCAAATCTCAATACTCCCTTCCAAGGGGAGACTTTCAAGAAGACTTTATCCCCCACTTGGAACTCAATGTCCTTTCTTCTTTTGTCAGCATAACTCTTCTGTCGACTCTGTACCTCCAACAGTCTAGCTCGGATGAGCCTGATCCTCTCAGATGTCATATTTACCAGGTCTGAACCATGAATCTGCCTTTCACCAACCTCACCCCAACAAACAGAAGTCCTGCACTTCCTCCCATACAATGCCTCAAATGGAGCCATACCAATACTCGCCTGAAAGCTGTTGTTGTAGGCAAACTCTATCAAATGTAAATGACCATCCCATCCTCCAGCAAAAGTCAAAACGCATGATCTCAGTAGGTCCTTCAATGTTTGAATAGTCCGCTCTGACTACCCGTCAGTCTGAGGGTGAAATACGGTGCTCATCATAATCTTCGACCCCATGGACTTCTGGAAACCCTGCCAAAAATGAGAAGTAAATCTGGCATCTCTATCGGATATAATCGATGCCGGTACTCCATGTAACCGCACAATCTATTCCACATATAGTTCTGCCAGTCTCTCTGGTCCCCATGTTACTCGAATCGGCAGGAAATGAGCAGACTTAGACAGTCGATCCACTATTACCCAAATTGCATCGTAACCTTTTTGTGTTCTCGGTAGCCCTACAACAAAATCCATCGCAATATTTTCCCACGGCCACTCAGGTCTAGGTAGAGGCTGGAGTAATCCAGCTAGGTGCTGATGCTCTACCTTGATCTACTGACAAACCAGACAACGGGATACAAACTCTGCAATCTCTCTCTTCATTCCCGACCACCAGTATGCTTTCTTCATATTCTGATACATCTTGGTACTCCCATGATGCATGTAGTACGGGGCATTATGAGCTTCATCCAAAATTTCCTGCTTAAGAGCTCCAGTAAATGGTACTACAACTCTGTCAACAAAAAGTAATACATCATCTGAACTCTAACTGAAAGTAGTCTCCTTCCCCTCTGCAGCCTCTGCTTTCCATTTCTTGCATTGATCATCCTCGTCTTGTACTGTTTTGAGTCTATCTAGCAATGTAGGTCGAACTTTTATATGAGCAAGAAGCCTCCTTTATCAGATATCTCAAAGGTCAAATGTAACGTCGCCATCTCATCAAACATCCTTTGTCTAGCTCTCAGAAATTATAGCGTACCCACATTCTTCCTGCTGAGGGCGTCAGCAACTACATTGGCCTTCCCCGGATGGTAATTAATAGTACAATCATAGTCACTGAGGAACCTCATCCAACGTCTCTGCCTCAAATTCAACTCTCTCTGTGTGGGAAGATATTTTAGGCTCTTATGGTCAGTATAAATCTCACACTTGGCACCATATAGATAATGCCTCCAAATCTTAAGAGCATGAACAATCGTTGCCAACTCCAGATCATCGGTGGGATAATTCTTCTCATGGATCTTCAATTGTCTCGAAGCATACGCAATCACTCTCCCATGTTGCATTAGCACACAACCTAATCCCTGATGTGATGCATCCGTAAAAACCACATATCCATCAAATCCAGATGGTAGAGTGAGTACTGGTGCAGTAGTCAATTTCTCCTTCAAAATCTGGAAGCTCCTCTCACAATCGGCAGTCCACACAAATGGTACTTCCTTTCTCGTTAACTGAGTCATTGGAGTAGCAATAATAGAGAAATCTTGAATAAAGCGACGATAGTAGCCTGCTGACCCCAAGAAGCTTCGGACCTCTGTCGCCGTCCTTGGTCTCCCCCATTTCAGAACTGCTTCGACCTTCTGCGGATCTACACAGATACCTTCTCCAGAAATGAAGTGGCCTAGAAATACTACTCTGTCTAGCCAAAACTCACATTTAGAGAACTTGGCATACAACTGCTCTCTCCTCAAAGTATCCAATACTAATCGAAGGTGCTGCTCGTGATCGATCCGAGAGGACGAATATACGAGGATGTCATCAATGAACACCACAACGAACTTATCCAAGTACGGCTGGAACACTCTATTCATCAAACCCATGAACGCTGCTGGTGCATTAGTAAGTCCGAATGGCATCACTAAGAACTCATAATGTCCGTATCTAGTGTAGAATGCAGTCTTCAAAATATCTGTATCTCGAATCCTCATCTGATGATATCCCGATCGAAGATCGATTTTTGAAAACACTTAGGCTCCTTGAAGTTGATCAAACAAATCATCGATACGAGGTACGGGTAACGGTACGGTTCTAATCATTACCTTATTGAGTTGACGATAATCGATACACAACCTTAAGGTCCCATCCTTCTTTTTCACAAACAAAACTGGTGCTCCCCAAGGTGAAACACTGGGCCGAATGAATCCTCGATCTAACAGCTCTTGTAACTATTCCTTCAGCTCCTTCATTTCTGTTGGGGCCAAACGGTAAGGAGTTATCGAAATAGGGGCAGTGCCAGGCATCAGATCTATAGTGAACTCTAGATCTCTAAGTGGAGGTAATCCCGATAGCTCATCTGGAAACACGTCATGATACTCCCTCACAACTGGAATATCTGCTATCTGCGTCGATTCACCATCCTCCATTGTAGCAATACTTGCTAAAAAGCCCTTACACCCTTGCCTGATCATTCTACAAACCGACATAGCAGAAATGATAGGTGCCACATCCCGACTATGATCACTGACTACCTTGAATTCCCCGTCACCTGACTTAAACCTCACTTCATTGCCGCTACAATCGATAACAGCTCCATGAGTAGTCAGCCAATCCATTCCCAGTATCAGACCGAAGTCCTCCATCTCTAACGGGTAAAGTACAACTGGGAGTTGTCTCCCCGTAATCTCCATATTCAATCCTCTGAATACCGTATCTACCCTGATATCTTTCCCCGTAGGAAGACTCACAATCAAATGAATCATGTTGGACTCCGCTACACTACCCAAACAAGGAATACAAGCAGTGGCAATAAAAGAATGTGTGGATCCTGTATCAAAAAGAGCTCGGACAAGTGTACCTGATACTCGAACTATACCAGATACAGCATTACCACCATCATGTACCTCCTGCTCCGTCATGGCAAAAACTCGTCCCCTATCAGCATCAGGTGCAGTATAGGTCTGAGATGTCTGTCCTCTACCACCATATGCTCCACTCGGAGTTCCTCTGCCTTTGCCATGTGGAAAACCCGAGCCTCGTCCATGACTATTACCAAAACCGGTTCCTCTACCACGTCCTGTTGTCATTGTTTCTCTTGCTAGTTGCTCAACTCCTCGAGATCCAACACCGGCAGAAAAATCTCTGGCTAAATGTCCAACCTGCTGACATTCGTAACATCTCTTTGCCATGTTGCATTCTGTACTGATATGCCCCTCCTGGCCACAATTATAGCATCGACGTGCACCAATCGATCGAGATGCTACACTCGCTGCACTCTGAGCAACAGATGGTATTGTGCCTCTACTATAAACCTGCTCAGTTCGACCCCCATGGAACTGTCCTCTAGTAGGTGCACTTTGTGTACCCCTGGGTGGTACCCCACTATATCTCGGCTGCGGAGAATACTATCTACTATTAGGTCTGCCATCAGGAACCTCATCCCGCCCTCTCTTCCTGCTGTCTCGAAAGGCTGCTCTGTTCTCCCTCTCGACCCTAATGTCACTCTCTGCAATCATAGCTCTGTCAACTAGTACTGTATATGGCAACTTTCCCAAAATCGAAATCTGTGACCTAATCTTCTGTCTCAGCCCACCCTTGAACTTCTCACAATTGTCTTCTTCTCGCTGAATTAACTCTGGGTAATACCGGGAGAGGGAAATCATCTGCCTTTCATACTCCATTACTGTCTCTGAAGGTCCCTGAATCATACGCTCAACCGACGACGCTGCTCATTACGATAGGCATAAGGGAAGTACTTCTCATTGAAGGCTTCCTCGAACATATCCCAGGTGATATACTGAGGTCTTCTAGGTTCATCAGCTCTCCAATAATCTGGTGCTCTCAGTCTATCTGTAAGTATAGTCTCAGTGTACTTCCATCAGGTCTCCGCCTCACCTCTCATCATAAAAGTAGCAAACTTAACCTTTTCTTGATCTGTCAAATCTAACACAATGAAAATATGCTCAACATCGTTCTTCCATTTCTCATCAGCAAGGGGATCAGTGGTATCATGAAACTGAGGAGGCCTCAAATTAAGAAACTGGTCTAGTTTGCTCGTACCACCACTGCTACTCAAAGGTACATTAGCCACTGGTCCTCTGGAAACCATCTGTGCAAAAACATCAATAAACCTCCCCAAAACATCTTCTAGATTTGTGGCATTCGGGAGAACTAGAAGAACGACATGAGTTATATTAGGTACTGCCGAAGAAGCCGGGTCAGGTGCAGTTGCAGGAATAGCGGTGGGAACATCTGTCGAAACTACTGGAGGTACGCGTCGAGAGCTTTCGCCAATCTCAAAAATCGGCGGAATACCAGATGAAGCTACGTCCAGTTCAGGATCTACAGGCTGAGTCTGAGGTCTCTCAACATTAAGCTCTGACACTCTAGCATATCGTCGAGCTCTCCCTCTCCCATGTTGAGTACCAGTACCACGACCACGTCCAGACATTTTCCTACAAACACAAAACTATTATTTAATACTCTCATCTAATGCAAGGTGTCTACAGAATCTATAACCTAGGCTCTGATAACAAAATTGTCACGACCCCCTCCCTAGAGAGGGCCCAACCCTAGAAAGGGGTCCGAAAAACCACTTCAGCTCGAGCATCTATATGTCATGCAACTGAACCAAAAGTTTACAAGAGATATATTGTTCCATAGAATTACATCCAATAAAAACCCAAATAAATGTTTACACCAAAAGTGTTTGAAAACATGAAAGTTCTTCTAAATATCCTATCTTATCAGCCAATAGAAATGTCTGGACCAACCCGACTGATAGATATGGCAAACGAAACAAATTCTTGGTACAGGTACTGCTACTGCTGCGCTGGCGAGCTACCTGGGATGGTTGGGAAAAGGGGGTGAGCTTAAAGAGCGCAGTAAGTAAAAACACTCATACACTCAACATAACTTCACCAACAAAAATATACAAATGATAATTAATATATGAAATAACAGGTAAGATATATAACAGCTGTCTCAGGCAGGACATACTCATAACAACACATCTCAATCAAACAAGGTTTGCTATCCGGATTCGGTATAATAATGGATTGAAACCATTGGGAGAGTCTCTCTCTTACCCCCAAGGTTTCCCACCATATAATCCCGCATAATGTGCAAGAGGGGGATTGAACCACACGCCTCTGCTAATCCCGCATAAACTCGCATAATCTCGCATATCCGACCATTATCATACTAAATCCGGAAGCATAACAACAATCTCACACAGCATCCAATACAATCATCTCATCTGATTTCATCCATCAACTCATCTCAAAATCACATAGTACTCAATACTTCAATTCATATTACAAATATACAAATTATATCTCAAATTAGTATTCACCATTTATGTTCTCATGCTACCAATTTTTCGATCATTTTCCAACAAACATATATAAATATTTATCCATATTATATTACGCCACTGACATATTAAACATCAATCAACAAACTTTTATGTTAAGAGAATCATCATGTTTTATACTTACCTCAATCCACGTAAAACTCTCTATAGCTATATGTCCTTGCTAGAATCTGAAAAAGTGTAAAATTACGATCAGGTCCATATATTTTAGTAAAATTTTGATTTTACCCCTAAACTTTCCAAATTTGCAATTTAACCCCAAAACTCTACAATATTATCAATTTAGGCCTAAAACTTCCAATTATCTCATATTACTATCTAAAAATCAGAATTTACTCATTTGTTTCCCTAAACATGCCAAAATTACGAATAAGTCCAAAACTTTCAAAATCTTACAATTACACCCCTAAAACAGTAAACATAACGTACTGAGCTCCAATGAATTTAGAATTTCTGAACGAGGTGGTCCACGGACAGTACACGTCACAAGGATCACAACGGCAACGGTGGAAATGGCTAATTCTCGACGATCACCGACGAACGATCGAACACCGTTAACTCTCGTTCTAGGCTCGTTTCTCGACAACCGTAGGTCCGAATTGGGCAAATGAGGTGTCTAACCCGCGTATCTCGACAAGGCGAAGATTCTGGTCCTGGATGTGTCGTTCACGCACGGCGACGCGTGGGGCGCGTGAAGCGATGGAGTGGCGGCACGTGGGAGCGCGTGAAGGCCCGTGTAGAGGTTTCAGGCGATCGGACCGGCGGCGTTGGCTTCGTCTCGGTGAAAGGATTCTCCTGGAGTGGTCACTCGCCGGAAAAGATGATCGGATGATGACGAAAAGCCACTTCCTAATCTGTCAACAAACTCTTTCTCTCTCTAGAATTACTCTTAAAACTGCTCTCGATTTCTCTCTCTAGAACACTCCAAAATTACTCACAAACTCTCTGGAAAATCTGCCAATTCTCTGCCTTCAATTCTCTATCCCTTCAATTTGTAAACCACAAAAATAAGATGATTCAGTTTATTAAGTAATGGGAAGATAGGTTTAGGTAGTGGGATTTGTAGTGGGGTTAGTGGGTGAATTAGGTTTAGTGGGTGGTGTGTTGTTTTTTTTTTTTTTTTAATAGAAAATTTAGTAGTACAATAATTCTACAAATGCTACTAATTTAAATGATGAATATTACAATAGTTACAAAGAAATATAGCCCCTTCTGCATGGTGGCTTTAAAGGTTCACCAGGGAAAAGAGTTTCTTAGCAATGACACAAAGCAAATACGGTATTCATCTAAATGGATAGGACTCCGATGTTATAGTTAATGGGTCCAATAGAAATCCTTGGAAAGCAAGAAGTATCTTTCATTAACTTTATTGTTTTAGAAGTGGATGATGGAAAGAGTATTTGGTTTTGGGAAGAGAAGGGAATTGGCGAGATTATGCCCAATTAAGAATGCTTCTATACATTCTTTTTGCATAGTTTTAGGTTCCCTTCTTATGGAGTTCTTTTGGCTAGTTTACGGATTCCTGATCTGATTTGTATTTCTTCTTCTTTCTCGTCCATATTTCAGTTTCCTATATATTTAAGAATTTAAAAAAAAACAATAAATAGTTTTAGAAAAAAACACACATTTGTTAGTATCTTGGCAAATAATTGTTTGATTGCTAAAGCTAAGCAATGTGTGAGAAAATTATTTATATTCCTAGTCTCATTTTCTCCCACTTTCTTCATTGTCCAATTCAAGCCCTAAAAAGCATAGATACTAATTACATATCGATGACTTAAAAAGTATTGTAAACTTCAAGAGCTCCTCTCCACTGTTTATGAAGATAAGAGGGTCCAAAAGCATGACAATGCTAATGCTAATTAACTTAAAAATACGTCCTTTGGATGTCCTGATAAGACGGATCAATTCATTATCTTTGCTCAGATGACAATGAATGTCTTTTAAATGGAGAACAAAACCAACTAGAAGTGCACTTTGAACAAAAATTGACAACTTAGAGGTTCAATTCTAACATTTTTTTTAAGTCAGAGTAGTGTTGAAAGATCATAAAATGGAAAAAGTACAAGCACCTGATATCCCAGAAGAATAAGCAATTCTACACAGAAAGCTTACCTTTTCAGCAACAGCTTTCCCAGATTCATCGTCTTCTTCAAAGAAAGATAAACCAGTGTTAGAAGAATGCCTTCTGATGCTCAAATAAGCTTCCAAACCAGCCATGATTGTAATATTCATCATTTAAATTAGTAGCATTTGTAGAATTATTGTACTACTAATTTTTCTTTAAAAAAAATACAACACACCACCCACTAAACCTAATTCACCCACTAACCCCACTACAAATCCCACTACCTAAACCTAACTTCCCATTATTTATAAACTAAATCATTTAATTAAGTGTGGTTTACAAATTGAAGGGACAGAGAATTGAAGGCAGAGAATTGGCAGATTTTCCAGAGAGTTTGTGAGCAATTTTGGAGTGTTCTAGAGAGAAACCGAGAGCAGTTTTAAGAGTAATTCTAGAGAGAGAAAGAGTTGTTGACAGATAAGGAAGTAGCTTTTCGTCATCATCCGATCATCTTTTCCGGCGAGTGACCACTCCAGGAGAATCCCTTCACAGAGACGAAGCCAACGCCGCCGGTCTGATCGCCTGAAACCTCTGCACGCGCCTTCACGAGCTCCCACGCGCCACCATTCCATCGCTCCATGCGCCCCACGCGCCGCCATGCGTGATCGACACCTCCCAGACCAGAATCTTCGCCTTGTCGAGATACGTGGGTTTGACACCTCATTTGCCCAATTCGGACCTTCGGTTGTCGTGAAACGTGCCTAGAACGAGAGTTATCGGTGTTCGATCGTTCGTTGGTAATCATCGAGAATCAGCCATTTCCAGCGCTGCCGTTGTGATCCTAATGACGTGTACTGTCCGTGGACCACCTCCTTCTGAAATTATAAATTCATTGGAGCTCGGTACGTTATGTTTATAGTTTTAGGGGTGTAATTGTAAGATTTTGAAAGTTTTGGACTTATTCGTAATTTTGGCATGTTTAGGGAACCAAATGAGTAAATTCTGATTTTTAGAGAGTAATATGAGATAATTGGAAGTTTTAGGACTAAATTGATAATATTGTAGAGTTTTGGGCTTAAATTGCAAATTTGGAAAGTTTAGGGGTAAAATCGTAATTTTAGTAAAATATAGGGACATGATCGTAATTTTACACTTTTTCCAGATATTAGCAAGTACATATAGCTATAAAGAGTTTTACGTGGATTGAGGTAAGTATAAAGCATGATGATTCTCTTAACATAAATGTTTGTTTATTGATGTTTGATATGTGAGTGACTTAATATAATATGGATAAATATTTATATATGTTTGTTGGAAAATTGAACGAAAAATTGGTAGCATGAGAACATAAATGGTGAATACTAATTTGAGATAATATGTATATTTGTAATATGAACTGAAGTATTGAGTACTATGTGATTTTGAGATGAGTTGATGGATGAAATGAGATGAGATGGTTGTATTGGATGTTGTGTGAGATTGTTGTTATGCTTCCGGATTTAGTATGATAATGGTCGGATATGCGAGATTATGCGAGTTTATGCGGGATTAGCATAGGCGTGTGGTTCAATCCCCCTCTTGCACATTATGCGGGATTATACGGTGGGAAACCTTGGGGGTAAGAGAGGGACTCTCCCAATGGTTTCAATCCATTATTATACCGAATCCGGATAGCAAACCATATTTGATTGAAATGTGTTGTTATGAGTATATCCTGCCTGAGCCAGCTGTTATATATCTTAACTGTTATTTCATATATTAATTATCATTTGTATATTTTTGTTGGTGAAGTCATGTTGAGTGTATGAGTGTTTTTACTTACTGAGCTCTTTAAGCTCACCCCCATTTTCCCAACCATCCCAGGTAGCTCGCCAGCGCAGCAGTAGCAGTACCAGTACCAGGAATTTGTTTCGTTTGCCATATCTATCAGTCGGGTTGGTCCAGACATTTCTATTGGCTAATCAGATAGGATATTTAGAAGAACTTTCATGTTTCAAACACTTTTTGGTGTAAACATTTATTTGGGTTTTTATTGGATGTAATTCTATGGAAAAATATATATCTTTTGTAAACTTTTGATCCAGTTGCATGACATATAGATGCTCGAGCTGAAATGGTTTTTCGGACCCCTTTCTAGGGTTGGGCCCGCTCTAGGGAGGGGGTCGTGACAATTTTGGTATCAGAGCCTAGGTTATAGATTCTGTAGACACATTGCATTAGATGGGAGTATTAAATAATAGTTTTGTGTTTGTAGGAAAATGTCTGGACGTGGTCGTGGTACTGGTACTCAACTTGGGAGAGGGAGAGCTCGACGATATGCTAGAGTGTCAGAGCTTAATATTGAGAGACCTCAGACTCAACCTGTAGATCCTGAACTGGATGTAGCTTCATCTGGTATTCCATCGATTTTTGAGATTGGCGAAAGCTCTCGACGCGTACCTCCAGAAGTTTCGACAGATGTTCCCACCGTTATTCCTGCAACTGCACATGACCCGGCTTCTCCGGCTGTACCTAATATAACCCAGGCCGTTCCTCCAATTCCCCCGAATGCCACAAATCTAGAAGATGTTTTGGGGAGGTTTATTGATGTTTTTGTACAGATGGTTTCCAGAGGACCAGTGGCTAATGTACATTTGAGTAGCAGTAGTGGTACGAGCAAACTAAACCAGTTTCTTAATTTGAGGCCTCCTCAGTTTCATGATACCGCTGATCCCCTTGCTGTTGAGAAATGGAAGAACGATATTGAGCATACTTTCAGTGTATTAGATTTTACAGATCAAGAAAAGGTTAGGTTTGCTGCTTTTATGATGAGAGGTGAGGCGGAGACCTGGTGGAAGCGCACTGAGACTATTTTGACAGATAGACTGAGAGCACCAGATTATTGGAGAGCTGATAAACCTAGAAGACCTCAACATATCACCTGGGATATGTTCGAGGAAGCCTTCAATGAGAAGTACTTCCCTTATGCCTACCGTAATGAGCAACGTCGTCGGTTTGAGCATATGATTCAGGGACCTTCAGAGACAGTAATGGAGTATGAAAGGCGGATGATTTCCCTATCCCGGTATTACCCAGAGTTAATTCGACGAGAAGAAGACAAATGTGAGAAGTTCAAGGTGGGCTGAGACAGGAGATTAGGTCACGGATTTCGATTTTGGGAAAGTTTCCATATACAGTACTAGTTGACAGAGCTATGATTGCAGAGAGTGAAATCAGGGTCGACAGGGAGAACAGAGCAGCCTTTCGAGACAGCAGGAAGAGAGGGCGGGATGAGGTTCCTGATGGAAGACCTAATAGTAGACAGTATTCTCCGCAGCCGAGATATAGTGGGTGTTAGACAATTATGACCCATAGCGTCACTGTTTGTAAAAGACATTGTGTTTTTGTACAAAATTGACTATGTAATATTGAAATTGCCCTTTATCACTTCGTAATTTATTTACTATGACATATAAATGGTAAAAGTCCATATGATTAGTTCCGGATTGAGATGATATGAGACAGTATCATCCATAAAGGTTTAATCATTAAATATCCCTAGTTTTAGTATTATCGTGACTGGACATCGATAATGCGGAATAGACTAGTATTGCACTTGTGCGCGTTGTGAGGGCATAACGGCACAGTTCTCATATGTTTAAGTATAGGATACTTATGCAAGTGCGATAAGAGGTTGTGTTTTACCGATGGTACGGAAAACAGCTTCGCTCTGGATAGACCCCGTGGAATCCCATTGGTAGTATGTATATGTGTCTATGGGAGTCCACATCAGGGTTAGATGTATTTGGTCTTAACCTGAGACTTACATCGCTAATACTTGCGACAATCAGTAAACTTTGGTTTTGGTCGACCAGGGCTTTAACAGGTTCTGTGTACGCCTCTATTGGGGTTATCGAGAATCGTAGTGTATTGGATGTGATGTCAAGACGGAAGTATCACTCAGACATATGGAGATGATGATCACGCAGGGATTCATAACTCGTTCTCTATTGTGTTGCAACCATCGGGATAATGTGACAAGGTCATGATTATCCGATTCAAAGAGACTAGTTGTTTGATATCCGATATGTGCTTCGTACGGGGCAGACACTATTCCAGCCCCAGGCCTAGCACGTGACATCTGATACTGGATCGAAATACGAGATACTAGGTATTCTACGTCTGACATAGATTATATATTCCAGTAAGAATATTTCTGGAGAATTGGGTAGGCACGGTGCTTTGCTAGAAGCCAACCATGTCTTGTAAATCGGTAAGCACGTAGTACGAGGTACTCGCTTTATCGGATAGTCCGATAACCGGATTTACTGCCAAATATCCAGAGAGATTCTTGGGTCGCTTCCCAAGGATTCACCGATGACAGTTGACTTAAATTAGAATTAATCTGGGATTAATTAAGAGAGAGAAAATTAATCTGGGATTAATATGGGCTTTATTTAATCTGGGATTAAAAGTGTTAAGTGGCGAAAGAACGCGATTAATTTGGAATTAATCGTGAAATAAATTTAATAGTTAAATTTGATTTTTCTATTTAATTTATTCAAATGGGCTAAAATTAATCTATCGGATATGTTAAAATGGATTGGATTTCATTACGAGATTAAAGTCGAATTTTAATACGAACGAACAAATTGATTTAGAATTAGTTCGTGAACGATGTTCG